>PPHD01001915.1:0-39065 GCA_002909625.1 Bambusicola thoracicus
CAGCTTCCTCCTGGAATTCTCAAGCTACAGAGAAATACAAAGTATCTGTAGAGTTTTAAATTATTCTGTGTTGCCAGGTAGCTGAAAAAAAAAAAAGAGTTTGGTTCTGGTAATATGAAAGATAATGAGACCTACCTTTATGATTTGCTTTAAGAGGGAAAAAAACCTAAACAGAAATCGGCAAATTCGCAAAGACAAAAGCAAAACACCCCAGTACATAGCTACCACTGCTTGCAGCAATTGTTCGACAAACAAATGCCATGTTACACCCAACTCTGTTCCCCCCCCTGCCAAGTTCCCCACACAATTTGTGTTACCTCTGGTAATGTCTGTTGGTTGTCATGCTTTCTTGCAGTCTCTCTCCATGTTGCATGCTGCATAATAAGGACCTTTGAAGTCTGCCTTTGATTTGGAAGCTGAAGCACCTGGAGTTGCAGAGGTTGTAACAAAACTGCTAACAGCACTTATTTGACACTGTGCAGCTTCATTTGAACTATCTGGTGTTTGTTTGCAATGTGCCTTCTCTGTTTGCAAACAGAGCAGATCTAAGCTTGTACTGCTAATTTGGATAGAAGCTTCTCGTGCCAACATACTGATCAGATCAGAGCTCAGATCTATGATCTAAGTTACACGTATTGAGAGCATGCTGTTGGATCCCATGTCCAAAAGAAGTGTGTTTCAGTACAGTTTAAAACATGGTAGGTTTTAGGGGAAAAATGAGTGGCATATCTGTTTTTAAAAGCATCTGCAAGATAGTTTAAAACTTAATTGGTAAACAAGCTGTGAATTAGAAGGTGCTAAAGCATCAGTAGTGGACATTGTGGATGGTTCTGGGCTACAGGAAGCCCATGATGGTGTCCATCTGCATGAGCAGAGGCAGTTACAGAGCAGAAGACTCAGTGTGCAGCTGAGGCCAACAAGAGGCCTGGCACCTTCACCCACCGTGGGGATGGCAAGAGGAATGTGCTGGGCCTTTCAGACAGGTGCAGTTTGACAGGAAAGTAAGTGGTTAAGAACAAGGTTCCTATGCCATAAAGGCTCCACTCTAGGCTGGTTGGATGACCTGCTGGAGCATTTCAGGGAAAACTCTTTCATGTCTTGGTTTGGTTGTTGGTGCCTGCAGAGGCCCATAGGAAGTGTTAGCATGGTGGATCCCTGGGAGGTGGTAGCCGATTCTGTCCTATAGTAAGAGATGGATTTCCAGAAAGATGAATTTCTACAGCCATCTGAGGCTGTCAAAAGAAAAGGAGATAGTTGCTCAGTTTTGAGGAATAAATCAGTGGACCTTTGTGTTGTTCCTTTTTCTTTCTTCATATCCCTTCTCTCCACTTTGTGCTTTTTCTGTGTGAATGGAAAAAAGAAATTTCTGATGTATTGGGACTAGGGAACCACGTAATTCTGGGAGATTGCTTACTCTTCATGTCTTTCAGGCAGCAGTGAGTGCATAAGCCTTCTGTCACCAACCAATCTTTTAGATCCATCTGCAGACATTTTTTCTGAACTGACATGTACTGATGGTTGTTGTAGCCTTTATTTGGGAATTAAATTAGGTAAGGTTTACCTTACAACAGAGGCATGGGAGAAAACATGGGAATTTTCTCAATGCTAGAGAAAAGAAGCTGCTGCTTGTAGAGGATCTCCTGATAACTGTGGTTTGACAGATCATTACTGATTGCAGCAGCTGAAAAGAGGAGAGGTAGGATGTTTCTTCAGCGGTGGCAGTACCAAGTGCAACTATTTTATATTCTATTAAGTAAGGATTTAATCTCTGACAGAGAAAAGCATCCTGTTAGTTTGATTTGTTTTGATTGGCAGTGAATTCCAATCTTCTAAAAATTTAGATTAATGGATTCTTTTATCTCTATTTTACTTGTGGAGGAAAAGAGTATTGAGGATTTCTTCTGGAGATATGCTGACTTGCCCATAAGTAAAAGGAGTAATTTACAGACAGGGACAACTGAGGATTCCGCTCTTCATATTGCAGTGCATTTGCTTCAACTTGAATTTATCCTTTAAAATATTACATCAGCTTATGTTACACTGACAGTGACAAATTCCTGAGGCAAAAGAATACATAATGTTTTAAGTCAACTTCCAAAACCAGGGCACAGTGAGCATAAACATAAATGTTAGCTTTTGCATACTTCTTTTTCTTGGCAGATTTACCACAGTCTTAACCATGTCCCTTAAAAAATGGTTCAAGCAGTAGTATAGGGTCAGATCCTAGACTTGTGTCTTCCTGTATACATTTCCATGGGCTTAATCCTGATGCAGCTAGAAAAAGTCTTAGTGGAGGTGATGCTTGTTTACATGATTGAATATTGTAGGCTTTGATTTTAATCTTCAGTATTACTCAGAATGTTCTAACATTGTCTGCAAATGATACTCAAATTGCCAGGTGGAAGTTAGGATATCTCTAGAGGTCATGGCTGGCTACTGTTTGTTTATCAAAATAAGCACTAGCTGTATTACCTACTGAGTGCCTAATGACTTTGTATCAGAAGAATGATCTTGTATTGCCATAATTTACCCTAGTACTCAATGGTACGTATCTCTTTGGTTGGATTGTTGCAAAACGCCTGTAATAGTGTGCACAGTATAAATTAAAGTGTTGGAGTTCTTTTTTTTTTTTTTTTTTTTTTTTAATCCCATTGTTCTGTTTGCTTTCCATTGGCTTCTGAGCAACTGATTTCTATCAAACTTTGAAAACGTAATACTTCTACAAATCAAAATAAAATAGGCTACTTACTTGGCATGTGCCATGTGATATATCCTTTGGTATGATTTCAAAAAATGACTAAATAAGACTTCTCTTGGAATGACTGAATAAATGAGAGAAGTTGAGAGTAGGGTAGATGGAGATCCTTGTGCCTTTGATGATGTTTTCTACACATTAAATGCTGCAAGTTTTCACAATGGCTGCTATTGGATCTATGCAGGCGTGACAGAAAAGATTGATATATCTACGTATAGTCTCACTCATGTACGATTACAGCAGAGGTCTGAAATTGTCATTGGAATCACAAAAGTAATTTCTCTTTTGTGTTTCTTTTCACCCATTATGTCTTTATTTGGTTGTTAAGCTGAGTAAACAAGACACTGAATATTTGCCTGGCTTTATGTGAAAACCACCAAGTTTTGCCTAACTTCAGTTCAAAACAATAAAGCTGATCAAGCTCACTCAACACTTGGTTCTGTTCACCCAGGAAGCTCATGAATTTTTTTAAGCACTGATCTGTCATTTCTGCATTATGCTGTGAATCCTAAATGCATATAATACTTACATATCCCTTCTACTTCTAGTTAAGCTTATGTAAGAAATGAGCATGTGATATTCTCTAAAACGTTCACAATATTCTTGGTGGATTATTTTGAATGCACAAGCTTTGCCTTTTCAGTTTTCAATTTTCACATGGCAATGTAATTAGGGTGTCTCGCAGATGCTTTAGTGCAATTGTACTTTCACTTGCACCCCTGGCATGTTTTTGGTGTTAAACATTTCTTTGCTAAACATTTCATGAATAATGAAATGCTGATCCTTTTGCTTCAATACTGGTTGTTGTAATAGAAGAGAATAATAAGGGTTGAGAAAATTGATGGAAATCTTGTTTACTTGATTATATATTCCTCTTCAGATAGATTTTGCTGACTCAGTGTTTCTATACAAATGCTATGAACCTTAGTGTTACTATTTACTATCTCCCTTGGCTTCTTGCTAGGCACCAAACCTCAGTATAAACAGGAATGACTTGTTCTTCCTTGTCTAAAAGCTCTTTTGTAGCTTCCAGGGGTCTATAGAGGCCCACACCACCAAGCCACAAAATAAAAACAAAATTTCTATTATTTTCATTGTGATTTTTTAAAAATATATGATTAACCAAATAACTTTAAATAAAAATGCAGAAAACACATTGTTAATATTTATAATATGCACATAGATGTAAATGAGAAGAGATTGGAAATGATACTATTAATTTTTTTCATATATATATAATAGGTTTAACTGTTTGGTGCTAGGTAGTCATTTACAAAATACTGTTGTTTCTATTTCTAGCCTTTAGCAAAGTTTTTAAAGATTTTAGAAGTAGCTTACAAATTAGGAAAAGAGATAGAAAAGGAAAACAGGAATTAAACAAAACAAACACAGAAGCATCAAATTGTCTCAGAAGGGGAAGTTAAGAATTCATGGGCTTGTGTATAAAATTAGATTCTGGGTCAGTACAAGTCAAGAGAATTTAGTCTCAATAAAATCATAGATGCAACCAAAATGACAAGACTTGGAGTAAATAGCTTGTAACCTGTGTCGTCATATTTTGTTACCTTGGTGTAAAGGCCAAAAAGGCCCGTTTTGTGTAACAATAGAGAGCAAAGGCCTTTTAGGCATAGAACACGACTATGAAAGAGCTGCATGCAAAATATTGAAGTTGGTTTTTATGAGAGAAGGTAATTCTGATGATCTCGACCTTTGCTTTAACAACACATTTTTCTTAATGCAATAAAGCAATGTCTGTAAACTAGAAAGGAATGGGCTAATATGCAGAAAGTGATATCCTTTTAAAAGGACTTTGAATGACTTCCAGATGCCGCTGCCAATACAATTTTGAATCAAAATGACCCTCTAGTTAACGGTAGTAAATTTTCACAGAAAGGTGCCCTGAAGCAAGTGGGTATTTCAGCCAGTAAGTCTGATGTTTTGATCTTTCTGTATCAGTGCTCCACTTTTGGCACAGGCATTCATCTCCCAGGAACTGGGCTCCTTTGCTGAAAATATTAAAAGCCGCTAAAGTAGGAATAGTGATGTGGTGCAGTATGGATGATGAACTGTGCTGGCAACATCTTGGCAGGCAGGGGAAAATGAGGATGAGACCCAGTATAGCACCTGGATCATGAACATGTACAGTTAACTTCATCTGTACAGGACACAGGGACGACAATAGGTGGATGAGGCAGGGCATGCATCTCCCTTTTGAAGTGCATTGCATCTCTGTGCTGCTGCACTGGGCCAGGCTAGGAGGTGTTCAGGAGCACTGAGCCCACTGCCTCTGCTGGGGCAGGAGCAAGAAGAATGTCACTCAGGACAAACCTCAATGCTGATGCTGGTTTTTGAGCACTCCAAATAAAATCTGAGTGCACTGGGAAAGTCACAATACCTTGTGGAGGTCAGGTGAGCCCTATGCTGGACTTCCAGCATTGCAGTTCTCTTTTGTGGCATTTCACTAAGGATCATTGTACCTGATGGTGATTTCAATGTGGGTTATTAATAACAAAAGTTTTCAAAATCTATTCCATTTCCCATGGTTCTGACTGTTTGAACAACAGGTATAGATTGGCCAAGTTGCTCAATCAATTTGTGAGCTAATTATTCTCCCCACTTACTGGCTGGTTTAAAAATCTTCTTTTCTGTTTAAATGTGTCTATTGATCTGTGTGTGGTTAAAAATAACAAAACCAAGTTGTTCATACTCAGATTCCAGTTGACTTCTACCTTTGGGGTCTGACTTCGTTTTGTTTACAACTGTGATAAGTGTTGTGTAGATGGAGAAGATGACTTAGTTTTAGCCCTCAAGAAACAACAGAGACAAAAACATGCAAGCACTTGAGTTTCTGAGGCATGAAGTACAAGAAAATAAAGTGGGTGATCGGTGCATAGCGTGCTACTTCCACATGTGTTTGATTGTTGGATTAAAGATAAAAATGTATACTTTTGTGTGGTGCTGGCAAAAAGGGGTTTTTAGGAGTGATTAGGATTACTTGAACGGTTCTCCAGAGTGCTGCTGTGTCTGCACTTGAGATGTGGCAGGGCAACGTTCTTTGTCTGAAGGGGATTTAGAAGTTATTTTAAAGAGAGTTGTTTTATACCTACTACTGTTACTGGTAACAGCTATGAATAATTGAATGTCAGAGGAAGATGCTTTTTCTCCCTCCACTCCCTCCCCATTTTGTTTGCTTTCTGCATTTGACAGCAGTTTGTCTCTACTCTGTTGCAATGTTTTCCCTGTGTCATCAGTCAGCCAGTTGTTTATGTGGGTATTTGCACAGCATCAAGAGAAAAAAAAAAAAAAATAGGGAAATAAAAATTTTTATTACCCCAGAAAATCCAGCAAAGGGAGAAGCAAAGTCTGAGGTAAGTAATGTAACTGTTGCTGCATTTGGTTTATTGATCTGTTGAAAAGAAACCAAACAAAATGGAAATTGTCCGTGTCAGTTCTGTGAGTCAGTGAAAATGATTTGCTAATGTTTTATGGTCACTGCTAATGACTATGTAATGTTTCACTCTCTTTTAGGATCAGAGTCACTCCCAAGTTTCGCAGTACCGCCAAGACCACTCTTTGATTATGAGATCCATTGTCCACATGACGGATGCTGCTCACTCTGGAATCATGACTCCCTCTCAGCTCACCACCATTAACCAGTCTCAGCTAAGTGCACAGCTGGGGCTAAATCTGGGAGGCACCAACTTGCCACACACTTCTCCCTCCCCTCCTGCCAGTAAATCAGCCACTCCTTCCCCCTCCAGCTCAATAAATGAAGAAGATGCAGATGAATCAAATAGAGTAAGTTATTCCACGCATTGCAGTGAGTAAGATTTACATGGCTATACACTGTATTTTCATTAATGTGGCAATATTGTCTCAGCTGCCAAGTGATCATACAAAGTATGTAAGCTTTAACACACAGTGAGCTATGTCATTTATTTACTGTTTAGCTTCTGACTTAGAAAGCTTTCATGATACCTCCATCAAAATAGATGTTAAAATATACATATCCGTCCATAAATTTTCAGTTGAATACATTCATAGTTCATTTGAGATTTCATAGATCTGGTAAATCTCTTTACTCTTCAACTTCGGGAATTTTTTTGTTTTGATATTCTCTGGAGTCATTTAAAATATAGATACATTTACACAGAAATAAAATAAACTTTCTTCTGTCTGAAAGCTTACTTAATTTACAGTGTGCTTTAAATTAGCCTGTTACAAAAGGAAAATGTTATAGCATTACATATACAGGGCTAATTCAGAATGCTCGATGAAAGATTTTCTCATTAGCTTAAAGGAAATTGTGTATATGGAAAGAAGATTCCATTCAGGATTCTTAAAATATCAAAGTTAAACAATGCGAACAGAGATGTAGTTGGAGTCACACTAATCCCCTTGCTGCTACAATCTATGTGTAGTCCAGAAGAAGGAGGGTATGGGGCATGAGGAGCATATTGAGAACTGGGGGTACTGGCCGTCCTTGAAGTGCTGCTCTAAAGGTTTCCCCTTCCTGAGATGGGAGGAGACATAGGTATGGGGATGCTGCTGCATGGCCACCTGACCCCATGCAAGGAACCTTGGAAGAGAGTGGTGGGCACAGGGGTGATTCAGTGGACTTAAATAGGTACTGCAGAACTGCTGTTGTTTCTTGCCTAAAGGGTAAGGTTTTTTAACCTCTGACCCATGTCTAAGCTGACAGCCTAAGTCTGGGAATCAGGAAGTTCCTCCAAGCTCTTGTCTTTTGATTCTCTACTGCCAAAATTGCATTTTAATGGAAAAACATAGATCACCTACTCAAAGTACACTATAGGTTCAATACATATATATGTATATATTAAATCAAAATTAGTTATGGTGCACTTTTTGAGGCCAGGCTTCTAGGAACTATTCTGAGCCATGCTTACAGCGAGTGATAATAATTTTGGTATTTAGTTACGGTGGTTCTGATGAGGATGACTGAGAATAAGTGCTATTTTAGTGGGAGAAAGACCCACACAGCATGACTGTCCAAAATGCCGCCTACACAGGAATTTTTATCCAATTATTAATAAGCCATACTGACAATAATTATTCAGAATTCCTCTGACTTCCATTTCATATGTATGTGGACTGTTCCCGTTACTACTGTTTCTTAGGCTACTGGAGAAAAAAGAGCTGCCCCAGATTCTGGCAAGAAGCCGAAAACTCCAAAGAAGAAGAAAAAGAAAGATCCCAATGAGCCACAAAAGCCAGTGTCAGCATATGCCCTCTTCTTCAGGGATACGCAAGCTGCAATTAAAGGGCAGAACCCCAATGCTACGTTTGGAGAGGTTTCAAAAATAGTGGCATCTATGTGGGACAGCCTAGGAGAAGAACAAAAACAGGTAAAAAATGGATGAAGGGATGTCTCACAAGAAGTAAAATAGTTATTGCTTGTAAAAAAAATCCTTCTATCTCGGAGCTGAGCACTCTGCTTGCTGATGTAGACCTCTTGCTCTGCAGAGCTGCATTGATTTTTGAACTTGCTGAAGATCTGGCATCTAAAAAGCATTTTGTTATAAGACTCGGTAGATCATATTCAGTGACTGTATTTGTCTTTAAATTTTAAAGGGCAGTTTGTAAAAAGCTCGAGTGATACTGTCCTGGAGTCTTGTTTAAGACCACCTTTTGATGATTCCCATTTCAAAGCTCTTATTTCCTATTAATCGGAAATTAGAATAGAAAAGGGGAAGGTACAGCACATTTACCATTTCCTTTGATCTGCCTTATGAATTTGTTACAAAGCGTGTTGATTTCAAACCTTTGAAGCCAATCCTCTGTGCCTCATTACAATGTTGTGTGTGAAATGTTATCTCCAACTCAAAATTGGTACAGAATGATGAGTTTTGTTCTTCCTTGAGGGTTATTCTTCTTGCTATACACATAGATTGGAAAAAAATCCTTTGGGGCTCCTTGCCTGTTGATACTCCGTGCAGTTCCCAGTCATACTTATCAGTCTGACAGATGATGATATCTAGCAGACGATGATCATGATTTAAGGATGAACTTTAAATGTAGTGCTGATTAGAAATACAGATTGATTCACTTTTTGTTTGACTGTTCTACTGAAGCTCTATGGGATTCTCTAATACTGACTTTGGGGAAAGTGAATTGTCAAAACTCTGTGAACCACATTTTCCTTTTTTTTTTTTTTGACTGCTTTATACTACTTCAGATACTTTTCAGCACCTGAAATACTCAGTGTCAGTAAAATATCATTTCCTAGGAAGATGAAGTGTGCATAACTGGTCTTGTCAAACAGTTGGCTGCTCTAGCAGGTTTTTTTTCTATATGACAAATGGACTTAACGTTGTCGTGACATTCCAGCAAGTGGACCTGAAAGTCTGTGGCCACCTGCAGGAATATTTAAAACTTCCAGGGAAGAAAAAGCCCTCATGAAGTAAAAGTGTTTTCGTTTTGTTGATCTGAGCTTTTGTTTTTTTTGCAAGGGATTCTGAGAGCATTCTGGCAAAAACTTAATAATTGAAGTTGGTGAAATTGTGGTCTCTTTCAATAGGTATATAAAAGAAAAACAGAAGCTGCCAAAAAAGAATACCTAAAGGCACTTGCAGCCTATAGAGCAAGCCTTGTTTCCAAGGTAAGCCTGATAATGCCTTTTATATAATGCAAGTTTGTTTTTGGCAATGTTTTTTCTTAAATTCGGGGGTAGGAGTGTGGTGTAATGCAAAACAAAAGTAGAATCCTAGGATTTCTGTAATACAATTCTAAAAGGTGTGCTGCTGCTTGAACCCTGTGTGGCCTCTGCAAAGAAATTTCATCTCTTTAATGGCACTGTAATGATTACCAAACAAGAACTTTGTAAACGTACATCTTCCATTATCTTGAAAAGCAAAATAATGCACTCCACTAAAGAAGTAAAATTCAGTCATGAAAAATATGCCAACCTTTTGACATTAACATTTACAAGCTATTTGCAGAATTGTTTTTTGGTTTTGCTGTTGGTTGTTGTTTTTTTTTTTTCCCTTTTCCTTGAGTGCTCCTTCCCAAAAGACAGACTTGTTTTGCATGGGCTTGAAGAGCTGTTATTGCATGGCAAAACTTAAGTATTTCTTGCAGGTGAGGGGGAAAAAATGTGTGTGGTGGCTCTGAATTTGGAGAGTACTTACAAATGGACTAGCTGGCAGTGAGCCATGCCAAGTATTAGAGCGGATCCCTACTTAGTATGAAACTCACGTGAAGAAAACAAAGCTCTGCTCTCAGATTTGAGAATTTACCTTTTTAACTGGTAGCACGAGCCTGGTTGCATATCTGCTGCCTCTGGACATTACAAATAGAAACATGCTTACGTCCTTCTAATACATGTGTGGAAATCAAGGCAGTCACTTCTCTAATAACATTTCATAAAGACCAACTACAAAAATGCTCCTGATCACAGGAAAGCAATAGACTAAACTGATGGTATCTAGTTCCTGAGAATGCTTGTTTGAATGTACAACTACAGAGCATTAGGAAGTAGCACAGAAAGTTGCTGCGTATTTTAATTAATGCTTAGAAATACAACAACAGAGATCAGACACATTCATTCTTGAAAGCTGGAAGATTTCCTTGTGTTGTGAAGCTGTGTTTTTCTATTGTCTCTAGGACTTACATAAATGTTCTCAGTCTTTAATATCATGATGCTAAGTTCAATGGCAGCAGCAATTCTAAATTGCTGCTTTGAGGGAATGTGTCTTGTCAGTCCTAAATTCCCTTTTCAAAACCAACAGAGATCCCTTATCTGTGGGACTTGTACTCCTGAGTGACTTCTGAGAAAACTGAGTAGAAATTACACTCCATGTCCAGAATTAATCTCCCCTACCTTAAGATATCCTTGCTTTACTGCAAGGATATTTATTGGTTATTGTTGAGAGTAGATACAGAATAAGTACTTCTGAGGCAAGATTTGATGCATTCTAAGGTAAATGTCTAAAACATGTCAGTTTATTGTACTGGATGAGAATTTTTCTCTCCATCACCTTAACAGAATTCTAGGCAACTATACTACATGTCTTATTCAATGCGGATGTGTGAAACTACGTAACATGATCCTACTTTTGACGCTTAATTGTGTCTAATTTAAACATACCCGGTATATTTAAATATACCTAATAAAACTATGTCTTCAAAGGCACCAGAAAGCTGCAGAATGAAGTTTTCCTGCAGGTGTCTCTCATCAGAAAGCTCCATGACAGCGGAATTAGGCAGGATGCCCTAAGCAGAGCACCTGCTGATGTAGCTATGCTGCTTCCAGTGAGTCTGGGCTTCTGCTTTCACAATGCCCCCTTAGACTTTTTTTCTGCTGAGGATACATAGGACTTAATGCCTTAGAAGTGAAGAACTACAATGAGCTAATGAGTTGTTTGATAAGTTTCAGTGCTTGTACAGTACTTTTGTGCCATCAGAACTGGTGCAGTGGGATATGCTTCTCCTCA
The DNA here is from genome assembly GCA_002909625.1 of Bambusicola thoracicus. Lineage (NCBI taxonomy): Eukaryota > Metazoa > Chordata > Aves > Galliformes > Phasianidae > Bambusicola > Bambusicola thoracicus. The sequence continues at coordinate 11,209 of PPHD01001915.1, forward strand.
GAACAGGTTTTTGTTGTTGTTGTTGTTTGTTTTAACATATTAATAGAGACTATTTTAGCTCTTTCAGCCAGATGGAGTACTACAGATTTCTGATGTTGAACCAGGGCACAAGTTAGTTCGTTGTCCAAGAACTGGAATCTAAGTAAGAGCTGGAGGTACCTTGTATAGAGACAGACAAAGGTGTAATGTAATGGACCAGTGACCTCTTTCAGACTGCTGATTGATGTTTCCCCATGGAAAACAGAAGATGAAAAAGTCTCTCTGAGTAGCTGTGACTTTTCTTTCCATATAAACTGTAACCAAGTTTTCTTTATTAAGAACACAAGGTAACTTCAATTGATCAGGTCAAAGTTAGCCAGGGTCCATAACCTTTCTAAATATATATCAAGCAGCAAGATTTAGGTACTGAGAGAGGATAAATAAGAACTGAGATGGTAAAAGTTTGTACTGGATGAAGAAAATAGGCAACTCAAATAAGATTTTGAACTGCATTTCCTAAATGGACTATTATAATAATTGGACACATTCTCTAGGGCAGTCTTTCCACTAAGCAGCTCATGAGATATAAGGAGGAAGGAACAGATTTGATGATTTTTTTTTTTTTTACACTCAAAATAGGATTATGCCTACTTTTACCAATACCTGTTCTTGAATTTTTTCAAACACAGGCTGCTGCAGAGTCTGCTGAGGCCCAGACAATTCGTTCTGTGCAGCAAACATTGGCATCCACAAATTTGTCTTCCTCCCTTATTCTGAATACTTCTCTCTCTCAACACGCCACGGTATCGGCATCTCCACAAACTCTTCAACAGTCCCTTCCCAGAGCTATTGCTCCCAAGCCTCTGACCATGAGACTGCCAATGAATCAGATTGTAGCTTCTGTTACCATTGCATCAAATATGCCAACAAACATTGCAGCTCCATTGATAAGCTCTATGGGAACAAACATGGTGGCAACGCCATCTTCATCTCAAGTAAGTCCCTCCATGCAAAGCCAGCAGCACCAGATACAGCAGCTCCAGCAGCAACAGATGCAGCAGATGCAACAACAGCAGCTACATCAGCATCAAATGCATCAGCAGATACAACAACAAATGCAACAACAGCATTTTCAGCACCACATGCAACAACATTTGCAGCAGCAGCATCTTCAGCAGCAAATTAATCAACAGCAAATGCAACAGCAGCTTCAGCACATACAGCTTCAGCAGATGCAGCAGCAGCAGATGCAGCATATGCAACACCAGTCACAGCCTTCTCCTCAGCAGCACTCGCCAGTAGCCTCTCAGATCACTTCTCCCATCCCCGCCATTGGGAGCCCTCAGCCAGCACCTCAGCAGCACCAGTCACAAATACAATCTCAGACACAGACTCAAGTATTATCACAGGTCAGTATTTTCTGAAGATAAATGATCTCATAGCATCGCTTTGTGTTGATGGAGGGGGTAGGGGTAAACCATATTTGGCTGAAAACTGTAAATTGTTGATGGTAGTTATGCAGGAATGCATAACAGATCAAACGATCCTCTAAAGTGTCTATTAGATAGGCAATAAAGAACTACAATGTAGCTGTGTATCATCTTTTAGCTGACTATAAATCATTTTGTTAAAAAAAAAAAAAAAAGCTGTGCTCTCTCTTTCATGTGATGCCTTTTTAATTTATTTAAGCTTTACCTACAATATGTGAATCAAATGGCCTAATAAATACCTGGACCTTATGACTGCAACATGGCCTTTCAGAGTTACAGATTTCTCTAAAAGTGAATAATGCACTTCAAGGCAGTATGAACTCATGAAGCCCTTAAAGCACAGTTGTAACTACCTGTAAAATGATGATTGGATTTCATACAGTCATACTTGTATGACATGAGTTCGTTGATGGCATTTTTTGTCATGAAAAAAATAGAGTAAGTCACAGATTTTTGCCAAAGCTCTTAAATTTCTGTCCTAAATATCTTCAGAAAAGCAAATGCAAGTAACTGAACTTCAATGTTTGATCCATCCTTTCACTCCATTTCTCCCAATAAACCTACCATAGTTTGTAACAAAATATATATCGACAGTTACCCTATTACGTTAATTCCAGTTACAGAACAAATGTGAATATTATATTCTGTGTGGAAGTGATGAGTTTCAGATTTAATACACTGTATTTTTAAAAGGGAAATGCACTTAACTAAGGCTGTTATTACAAAAAGCTAAGATGAAAAATGCAAGAGTTTTTAATACGCTGTAAAACCAGTAGAATATTTAAAAGAAACTCCACGACCGAATAATCAATGTAAATATTTTCTTTAAAAGTTGTAAGTTTTCATATCATGTGTTGTAAAGTTTTCATAAATGAGGCTTTAATGTAAACACTGGTAACATGAATTATTAATTGCTACATTGCTTATTGTGTTTTTATGCTGTTTTATACTTTTTTATGAGTTACGATAGCAGCAATTAAGTTGTTTGTATTTTGCTTATCTAAAATAAATGCTTTTATCTTGCTATAGAATAAACACATTTCAGTAAAACTGATGGGCCACAAGTCTTTGAGAGGAAAAAAACCAACAGAAGTGTTTCCTTGCGGAACTCCTTTCTCTGGTACTTTATTCTACTTTCTGGATTCGATTCTATCAGCCATGCTGTGTAAATAGGTACTGGTCTGTGCAGTCAGATCTGGTGTCCATAAGTGCGTGGCTGGAGGGCAGCATACCGCTCCTCAGAGCAGGCCGTGGCTTCGAGGTGGGAGAGCAGGTGGTGGTGTGATGATGGCACAGAGCACTCATCCCACCCCGTGTTATGTGCGTTGGTGGGAACGGGATAAGGAACTTGTCTCAGCCACTCAGGGGTGAAAATAAGCACAGATTGGGATTTTCCTCGTGTCCTTGTGTTTGTGCTGTAAGCCCAACTGCTGCCCTTGGTCTGTAAGCTCCTGGCTCGTCCCAGGCTCTGGGTGCAAGCAGGGAGCAGTGGGTGGAGAGGGGGCTGTTTCACTGGAAATATTTGGAAACATTTACATCCAATGTGTTGGCAAGATATTAGTGCTCTTTCTATGTTTCTACTCTTGATGGAGGAGAAAAACCCTTCCTTTCTTCTTTCCCATCCCTGCCTGCTATTGCTGTGTGCTGGGTGCAGCCTGACCACTATCCCCAGTTGTCTTGCATGATTAATTACAGCATCTGTCCTGTCAGGAGCTATAATGAAGAGGTCTTGATAAAAATTGCAAATTACCACTGGCAACAATCTTAAACTGCTTATGATAAAATGAAAATTAAAAACAGCAAGTGTCAAACCCGAGCAGAATCCTAATCCTGTTTCAGGCCGTGTCCATGGCTACCGACCAGGTCCCAACCAAAAATAATGGGATATAGATCCCCCAAAAGTTGCAGCCAGACTTGGGGGAAAAGGTACTGTGCTGTGCGAGTTTATTAATAATGAATTCAGCTTTCAATATTTCACAGTCCTCAGGTACTCTTTTTATTATCTACAAATATTGAACAGCAAGAGATTCCAATTAGAAATTTATAGATTTCTTGGAGCAGAAAAAATCATATATAAATTGAAGCTTTTTGTAATAGGTGTTATTTGACGGCTACCCATGCTCATAATAGCCTTTGTATGATATCTAATCGTGTCTGGGAGGGAGGGGGCTTATTTCAAGCACAAGGAAGCCTGTGTGCATTGGAAATGGCACAGCAGAGGCTGGTTGTGAAAGATGGTTTTGTGTCAGTTTTAACCAATGTTACATAACAAAGAGGACCATTTTATAGTCTTTTTTGAAACCTTTAGACAACTGTCTTCAGAAATAATTGCTAAACTGCATGTGACAGTAATTGTGTATGAGTTCTGTAATTGTCATTTTGAAGACCTATGAAGTATCGTTGGGAAAAATGTCACTAGTGATAAGAGTTAATTACAACTGAAGTCTGTTTTCAACTATTTGTGGTAAGAAGCAGGTGTTATTATACTCATTAAATGATTTCATAAATCCTGGGTTTTATCACATTTGATTAAGAGCTGCTGAACTACTGATGGTCAGTTCCAGGGAAAAAAGTTTTAATTGCTGCAGCTAAAAAAAAAAAAGAATCATCAAGCAGGACTGAACAGTTTAAATATCAAATTTTCAATCATGGAAAACTGGAGCATCCCCCTGCTTGCTACAAAATTATATTTTCCATTACCCGCAATAGCATATTGCAGAACATCTTGTGTTTCAAACTGTGCAAGTTGGAGTTCATATTCTCTGCGTCTAAGTGAATAACTTCGCTATCATAGGTCACAAATAAAACTGTTAATTTAAATCACTTAGTATGAAGTTTATACAGGAAAAAATGCTGTATCCATGATTTCAGTGTCATACATGTTTTAAAGACTGTTTTCTTCGTATCGTTTACAAGTACTTAACTGCTCCCTTCTTTTCCCAAGGTTTCAGATGCTTTATCACCCCAGTTAACCACATTCTACTTTCACATTAACCCAGGTTGACACGTGATGAAAGAACATAAGGAGGTTTAATTTTTAGCTGACACAGGGTCATTGGTTTCCAACTTGAAGAACAAAGACTCTAAATACCTCTATGCAACATAATCTCAATTTTATATTATCACCTGACCATTGTGGTTTGCGGGACAGATGGATTAAATATCTCAGGTTTAACCAGTAGTCTTGCACTGTCTCTTTTCAATGGGGATTGGACGTTTGAATGGCTCCTTTTCCATTTCTCACTTCATGGAGTATTTTTTAGCACTGGACTTCATTCTAACCTTTCCCTCCCCCCTTTGTTTGGCTTTTGTTTTGCAACAGCTGTTATTATCGTTTTTGGTCAGCTGTGATTGCTGGAGGCAAAATAGGACCAGATGGTGTTTTGCTATGCATGAATGGAGAGTTAGAGGAGTTTAGATTGAATAGGCCAAGTTTGAATGGTGTCTATGCACCACCTGCCCTCTTCAGCAGCAGCACACACATCATAGGAGCATGATCTGTCTCAGACCTACTAGAATTGGATGGGAATGGAGAGAGCCTTGTTGGATTTTCTCCATATTTATTGATCTTCCATGCACTAACAGCATAATGCAGTACACAGTCAATTTGAGTTAATTGGATATGACACAGCATGTACATGTAATCTATCACTGTAGTCTCTTGGTACGCTTTAGGTTTTGCTGCCACAGAACATGCAGTATTAGCCTGCATTAGTAGGCTAAGTGGATGGAAGTAAAGCGGGATCGTTGTGCAGCTTGATTTAACAAAACGGACCGGAGTTCTAAAGCAATGCCCTTAAAATTGCCAGTGATTAGAGTGAAATACAAATGTTTCTGATTTGATAGGGCAGACCGGGTATTTTGGCACGGGATAAACAAACAAGAAACAAAACACCTCATTCCCATACTTCTCTCAGAGGTTTGCCAGTGAAATGTAAGTGAGCAGTTCCCTAAGAAGTTGGTTGCAGCCTTGTTAGAGATGACTCAGTGCAGCTCCGAAAGGACTGTGCGCGTGTGCAGGAATCTATTTCTGAGCAGGAGAGATTAGATTAAGCAAATTCTGATTACCAGCCCCTAAAACACAGACATTAAAATGAGGCATTTCAGTTGGTTTTTGGAGCAGCAAAAGGCTTCTTCAGCACCCAAAATCGGTCATCAAAGTGGAGCTTAAATGCCGCAGAAATTTAGGGTGTGTTTTATCCTCCATGAAGGCTGACTGAAAGGCGTCCAGTGTGCGAGAGCTGTAGCTGAATGCTGGGGAATAAAATACATATGTGCTTGTACAAATAACTCGCTGGAACTGTCACAGCCATTGGGTGTTTCAGGCCGACCTCTGCCCACGTTGGCAGGAGCCGCTCGCGCGCTGCCTTTGTCTGCGGTGTCAGGTAGCCAAGTGAGCTACTTTATTATGAAAATTGCATTCAGCTGAAAAAAATGCTAAATATTTTCAAGTGCCTGTGGGAAAAGCTAGGTTTGTATTAAAGGATTTGGTTCTTAAAGTCACCAAGAAGCTAATGCTCCTCAGGTGCATCTGAGGGAGAGTATTTTCGATTATAATACTAAAATCTTTCAGAAGAGAATGTGTGGCTTTGAATGAGCTGTTCTGACACTTCAATAGGCTACGCTGGAGATTTATAATGTACTGTTTACCTCTGCTAAAAAGTAGAAGTGGTATTTTAAATCTCATTTTTGTCCAAGTTCTCTCAGTGTTAACATCTTCTACTCCTACACAAACTGAAGTAGCGCAGAGTTTTGTTATGAGGTTTGAAATGAAACGCATTTTAATCTTTTAGGTTAAAAAAAAAAAGAAAAAAGTTGAACTGAAAAGAGTATTTGATGTAGTGTGGTACTTACGTGGGCAGTTCCTACAGATACCTTTTTTTTCCCTACACTAATATCTGCAGTGATACAGATATCTCTGGTCTCTTATTTTTTCCAGAGTGGAGTTGTTACATTAATTTAACTCTGCTGCTCTAATTGAAAAAGAAAGGCTTTGATCCAGCAAATCACTTAAAATGAGTGGATAATTCAAGTATATAGGTAGTAATTTCATTAAAGTGGCTGCTCAGATGCTTATAGTTGAACAGTTGATCAAGTGCTTTCATAGATCAGGGGTCTAATTGCAAAAATATTGCATTTGTTTTCCAAAAAATTCCAAGTAGCAATAATTAGAACCTAAAAGTAAATAGCTGAGCTTAATTTTTTCATATTTTGTTTTATTAAATTCTACTTGGAATGAGTTACAGGGATGATTTTCAAGTACAGGTATCTAACCTTTGTGCTGGTTCAGCAACCATGCATCATTATAGATGTGTAAGGAATTAACCACCTGATTGGGAATGTGCATACTCAGTCTTTTAGAGGTGTTTCTACTGTGCACAGGTCTAAAAATCTACACCTTGATCAGCAGTCACAGTTCTTAAGTGGATACCTTGACCAAATGTTTGCATTTACAAAACAGAATTAAATGCAGGCAAACAGAGCATCATTAAACCTACTGGCAATATTTGTGAAACCTAAAGGCAATAGTTACTTGAGGCTGCTTCATTTTTAATGTTAGGTCCCGCAGTGTACTGATGACAAACATACACATTGCATTAACACAAAGTAAAGAAATAATAAATCCCTTGTGTTGTACTTCTCCTGCTGGTGCTTATAGGTGTTTAATTTTGGAATTGCTCTTCTATGAATCAAGAGAGTCGACCACACGGCATGGATGTTTAAAAATTGATAAGTAGTTGTTTCATTGCTTAATTTCTTTCTTGCTCCTCCTGAATATTCAATGTCTGAAAATCAAAGGTTACTTTTGAAAATTCTGCCTTGCCAGCTGTTCATCAGGGGATTTTCTGCTGCACCATTGTACGAATGCGTGCATATACGTGTAAACTGACCCTAGTGAGCAGTTCATGAATGTGTTCCAGACTCAGTTTCACTACTGTGGGATACTCTCAAACATTCTCAGAGCACTCTCCCCTGTTGACCCTTCCTTGTCCCTCTGCTTTTCCAATCTCAGGAGCAGACTGGATTGTGCTTGCTGCCCACACCAGCTCCTGCCCCTGCTCCCATCTCTTGCCAGCCATGGACAGCTTCTCCTGAGGGGCTGCTCCTCTTCCTCAGCCCTTCTCCTCTCTCCTATTCCTCATGGTCATGGGAAAAAGAATAAAAAATAGGCAGCCCAAACATGTGATAGGTGTTTAAATTAAGAGAAGTCCAGATGTGTATGCATAATTTTATATGAATAATGCATATGTGTAAAAATGAGGTATGGATTTTGGGAGTAATATTCCAGGTGCTTTGTAGAGAGGGCTGTCAGGTTTGGTTACTGCTTTCCATGCTGTGGCACTGACAGAATATAGATGATGCTAATAATAAATATCATCCTTTTATAAACAGACTTTATCCCTTACAACATTGCATCAGATAAATCTAAAAGTGTTTTGGCCATTTACTGCAGATAGTGTATTGAGGCAGACCGTAGGCCCCTGGTGGAATACGTATAATTCCGAGTATAAACTTGCAGACACTTGTGTTTCTATAAGAAATCACCAGCTGGAATTTGTTTTGTTTTGTTTTATCCTAATGCAAATAAAATCCTTATTCTCTTCAGGAAAACAGCCAAACCTTTCTAGCAGGCTTGGAGAAACTAAACACCTTTGAACTAAAACAGTAATAAAAACATAGTATTTTCATGTTCAGTTCTGTTGAAGTCTGCCGGAGCTCTCCTTGGCTTCAAAGCCAGGCTGAATTGGTTCTGATAATGTCTTTCCATCTTCAAAGCTGCTGATCAGCAAAACTGAGCAAATCAGTGCCCTTCCAGCTGTGCCTGCCAATAGGGTTGGGTGCCCGGAGCAGTGCTGGTGCCATGCCATCAGCACGGGCTCTTCTCTGCTCACCTTCTTCAAGTGTTAAAAATCCAACCAAGATAGCAGTGATGATTTTGAGGGAGGTGATATCAGCCCACATCATACCGCTGCATCTCCTCAGCCCCATCACTGTCGGCCACAGTCACTTCAACAGGACGGGGTTAATTCCTATGCCATTAGGCCAAATTCTATGCACTGAGCACTGGGCCTACTAAAAATTAAAACCAGCTTTGTAGCATACGGAGGGCTAAATAAGGGGTCATGTAGTCAGAAAATATAATCCCAGTGATTTGAGGGGATGTTGGGTCACAGCTGAGCTGAAGACAAGCACAGCAATGCAGTCATTGGAAGCAGGCTTATCATTTCCTCAAATGATGTTGGAATAAGTCTTGTACAAAAAGAGCTAATTCTAAGGAGAGGGAAGGACTGCAATTTTCCTCCTGAATTGAGAAAATGAAAACTGTTGGGTATGTGTTGCTATCACAGCAAAGTGTTTCTGTCCGGGCTCAGTGCTCCAGCATGCAAACAGCTTCCCCTAAATCTGCAGCACGGCTGTGCTGAGCATCTGGGGAAACAGTCATGATTTAAATGCATTAAGTGAAATGATAATGTTCTTTGACTTTGGTTAATCAATAACAGAGGAGAAATGTAACACTTTAGTTTGATTAACCTTCTGCCATACTACACAAAGTCAGTGAAACCAGAGATACCTTGTTCTTTTTAAAAATTTGCATAAATTATAGAGGGATTTAATTGCTGGGAGGGTCTGTATATTTTTTTTCTGTGTTATCTGTGTGTTTTATCTGAGGTTTGTTTGTTGCTTTAGAACAACGCATTCGTCCAGTGTAGACAAAATATGCACTTTGTTCAATGCCTCACTCGAGGTCAAATTCTCTTGAGGAGAACAAGTGTGGGTTGTGTAGCTGTCAAAAGAGGTTTTAGTGCTTGACCCTAAGAAGCATTCAAAGCCCAGATCTCTTTTTTTTATTGCTTTTCATTTTCATTGTTTGTACTTTATACTTAAGAAGGGGCCTCTGCAGAGGGAAAAGCCCCTGCTTTGGTATTCACTGCCAGCAGCCTTCTACTGGAACACCTCAAAAGCTTTTCATTGCCAGACTTTGGAAACCTCTGCTCAGTCCCGACCTGGGGTGTAAGATCCCAACAGAGGGGGAAGAGCCAATAGGATCAGGTTTGGGGGGGTTCGGGGACATGGATGCGTGCCCAGGGTTGTGGGCAAGCTGGGGGCTGAGATGGGTGCAGCAAAGCATGTCTGAAAATGCACAAGGGTCAGGTTTAGCTAAAAGAGTTTAGAGGAAGATGCAGCCAGTAACTTGAACTGGATGCTCACTGGTAGCTGCTGAGGTAGCTCTGTGTATCTGTGTGCACACAGTAGCTGTGCCTGGTATTTTCTGCAGATGATGTTTATATAGTGCACAAAAACTCAGTGTTACAAATAGCCATAAAAAAGCCTAAGATTTTACTCAATACAATTCACAATTGCTGTCATGTAATTGGGAAATATGAGCACTATATTATATTTTATTTTATAGGACTATGATGCAGTTATCTTTGGTAACTATAGGAGGTGCCCTATTTGTAAAATGTGCAAAATACGTGGATTATTTCCAATTTAACATGAATTTCATCTAGCATGCAACAATAGAAAAGGTGAATTATGAGTCCTTTCTACCCCATTGGCATGACATTGGCCTTGCCTGATTTATCTCAGGGCTCCCAGCCCTCCAGAGATGTTCCAGGGAGCACAAGGGGATGACACAAACATGGGCTGCAGTGGCAGATAGCCGGCAGTGAGGAAGGTCACCTTCCCCAGGTGGCACATGGCCTGCAGGTGGCCTTCACTGCTAGCCAGGGTATGACATGGGGGAGAGAACACATTCTCATCTGTATGTCTTGGGATAGACTACATGCACTATCTGGGGATAATTTGCACTGTTAACAAACCCTAAAAAGAAACAGTTTGTGCCCGATGTGGAGTAGAGACTTCAAGAAAGCATTTGTATGATTTTACCTGCACAAATCTCCAGCAAGGGTTTGGTAGCAGAAGAAATGTAAGGGTACCAGGGCACTGTGCATCAGTGTCATGTAGTTTGGCAAACCAGACATTTAATGTGGTAGCGTCTGTATTGAGAACATAGGCAAGTAAAAGCTGAATGAGTAAAGAAACCATATAAAGAAGAAATAGCTTTCAGGTTCTTTGGAAATACCAGGAAAAAAAAAAAAAATAAAGGGATCTTTTCTTTCCTCTCAGTATTATGGACTGGAGGAGCTTTTATGTGCAGCGAAAATTCCACCAGAATTGTATTTGTTGCTCATAAAATTCAACTCAGAATGAACACAACAGCCTTGTGAAGTCCCTGCAGGGTGCAGTGTGCATGCAGGAACCATTCAGGCTATGTTCTTGGGAGTAGATTTTACTTTCTAGTTATTCCCATTGGTTCAGCACTCTCATTTTCATCTGGACTTGAGGCCAGACCATAATTTTTCAGTGCCTGTTCTCAGGCAGTCCCACCAGGCAGTGTCAATGGTAAAGTGTCTTGCAAACCTAGCCCAGAAGGCCCCGAGACAAGAGCATCTCCTTATTTGGAGCTAATTTAGAGGTTTCTCAGGTTGTGAGCTCAGCCCAAAACTGCAGAGCACTGAAAGCTGTGAGCAGTATATCCATTGGTAAGCAGAAAGAACCAGGAGGTAACTATTTTTTGCCTCTCACCTGAAGATCCAGATCTCCAGCCAATATGAATTTTTTGGAGAGGACCAGTTTAGTGCATGTGCAAAAAAGCTATGTGTTCTCTGTAGGTTTAAAAGCTGTGGGAGGGGAAGGGATGTCAGGAGAGAGGTGATTTGTAGCTGTACTTCTACACTCTTGAAAATTTGGGTCGTTTGATGTTTTTTTCTCTGTTGCAGAGCATTAGCTGTTTAAATTGGGATGTCTGAGGGTCAAGGACAGCCTGTTTGAGGGTGATAGATGCTGTGATGTGGCACTGATCTGTCCTAGGCCCTTTGTGCACTACTGAGAAAGAAGAGAAAACAAAGAAATGTAGGAAAAAGTGGGTACTGAATGTAATTGATTGGAAATGCCTAGAAAAAGGCAGCAGTTCCAGGTAGATCTCTACCACCCTGCCCATCAGTGTACTGGGATTGGTGAGAAGGGCATAACTAAAACACATATTCTGTCAGATGATGTGATAATGGATGTTGGGATTGGGAGCAAGGATGGGATGCCAATCTCTTGTGTGTTTATATTTGAGCCCTTATAGGTAAAAATCTGCTGGAGCTACATAGTTTTAAAGAAACATTATAAACATTAATAAAAGCCCAGACCTAATCAAAGCTATATAAGCATCTTGTAGGCACCCGTGGTCTTGTTGCCTTTTTAGCCTGGGGGAAAGCAAATGATTTTTATGGCCACTGAGAGATACATTCTGACCCTGCTTTCCTCTTCCTGACTTCAATGACTTTCAAGCACGTGCTTAAAGGTAAGATCCTCTGAAAGTATGTTCCTGAGTAGGAAAAATAATTAAGATTTAGGAACAGTAAGGAAGCCTGTGATGGATTATGAGCAGTTACATCTTCCTTCAGGACTTGGAAAGAGAAACAATGAGAATTCCCAAAGGATTTATGTCTTACTTAGGTTTTTGATTCTGTAGAAATTTCACTCCATGAAAGTGAAGTGAGAAGGCAAATTTGTTAAGGAGGATTTTGTTAAAATGAGAAGCAGAATAAATAAGTGACTTTGTGGAAAGCTGAACAGGATAATTATTCTTCTCAGTAATTAATTGAAGTCCAGGATATTCATATTCTGTTGACAGTGCTTGTTCCTTAAAGCACTCCCCTGGGTCTCACTAGGGTAAAGCCATTGTGAAGCACTCAGTGGCTCTGGTGGACAACATCTTGATAGAGCAGGTCTGATATTTTCATTCAGTAAAAGAATGATCCTAACTTGGAGCCCTGTGCTGGCTGGAGATGGGCTCAAAGGAAACGGGGATGTGGTTGGTGACGAAAGAGCTGGTGCCTTAATGTTGTTTCCCCTTGGAGCACAGTTGGAGCACACTTCCCTAAGAGCTGGTGGAGTCACCATCCCTGGAGGCTTTCAAGAAACATGTAAATGTGGCACTTAGAGACATGGTTTAGTGGGCATGGTGGTGATGGTTTGGAGTTGGACTTCATGATCTTGCTGATCTTTTCCATGATTCTATGGTTCTATGGATTCACAACCAGTTCATGCTGTGTGTCACTTTCTGAGACAGTTAGGTAGCTCCTTGTTACAAACAGAACACTTTCTTCTGCCTTGGCACTTGGTCACAAAGCCGATCCAATGATACTGGCTTTTTCCCAGTTGATCCCAGTCCCTTCTTTCTGGTGACACTACCCTGCACACCCAGTGCTGTCAGACTCTCCCTGCATGTCTGCCCATTGTCATGGGGTTCAGATCTGCCCTACTCCTCACCCCACTTTTAGCACATGTACAGCTCTCTAAAGTAGTACAGATTTGCTTTAAAATAAAAAAAAAACAACACACACACACACACAAAAACACCACCAGCAGCATAGAACGAAAACAAGTGTGTTCGCTGAAGTGTTTTGTACATCATAGCTGCTACTTACCATTTTTATTCATCTTGCATTTATAGAGAAAGCCTGTCTTGATATCTTGAAGGCACTTTTAATGAGTACACATCATGAATTTTCCAACTGCTTTTAGATTGAAAATGATTTCCCTTCTATTCGTCACAGAATCCTGTTATTTTACATTTTAAAAGGTTCTTGCACACCTCCCCAGCACCTGGATTGTAGATGATTATTGGCCATTGTCATTTGGAGATGGAAGCTGGCAGAATTTACCTCAAGCCTGTTCAACTAGATAAAGAGGTTAACTTCTACTTAAAAAGAAAAGAAAGAAAAAATCACCAAATAGCTGCTGTACTCTCAGCTAAAGACGTGCTTTGATTTGCTTATAACAAAGATAAGATCCTGCACTACTGGTCTGTAGAGCCCCTTTGCCTGCCATCCTGGTGCCTTTGCTGTTTACATACAGTGCTGGGCTCCTGCTCCTTTCTTCGTTTTTACTTTTTCTTTTCTTTTAAATCTGTAAATAAATTGGAATTCATTTCTTATTTTATTTTAAAAAAATACACACTCATAGGAGTGTGATTGCTGGTTGATCACCTCAGCTCAAATGGTTTTAGAGCCCTTCACAATTCAGTGTACAACCATTTGGTCATAACCTTGTAAATCTCACTTTGTATTTTAAAATATTTGGAGTGAAGAAGGAGAATAATTAACTTACTTCTGCTATCCACATTAAATAGATAATTAAGAATATGAATATTTAGGAGCCCAGTTTAATGTGCTACTGATTGATTTGCTGCAAGTTACTGTGAATAAGCTCTGCAAGGAGCAAAGCAAGATTACAATTTAAACATCGTAATTAAATAGATCAGAATTTGTACCATTTCCCATTCTCGTTACACCAGCAGGAATAAAGGACTTGTGCCACACATCTCATAACAATTACTGGGGTAAAAGAGGTTTATCTTCTCAGTTGATGGTATTTTGACAACCACACAGTCAGTGCCAGAGAGCAACCAAAACATCTTTTTTTCAATGCAGGTTGAAGGCATGATTTATTCTTTGGATGAACATAGCATAGAGTTGTAAGAGCCACATTTCATGGATGGTGTGAAATTAAAACCTTGCTCAAATGATGTAACAAAATTATGGAAGAAATCTGCTGAATGCTTTCCACTGCATCCTGAAGAAGGAAATGCTAGCAGCACGACAGGCCTGGTGTAATCAATGGCTCCTTCATTTCTGTGGTGTGATTCTCCACACCTGGAGCACTCAAGTGTTCTCACTCTGAACCCACTTGGGTGGGTTTGTGGTTGGACCGCTAACTGTGGCCTTTGAAGGGGTTCCTTGAAGCTGGGAGCTCAACAAGCTGCTGGCTGCTCTTACCTGCTAAGCAGTGCAAGCATGATGCCCTGTTTGCTCTTTGTTCAGATTTAAAGACAAATGTACAGATGGGTAGCATGGAAATGGCTTGTTTTTTAGCTAGCTATCACATATGGCTGTTCAGTTTTTCGTAAGGTCTTTGCACAGAGATCTAAGCTTTGTTTTCCAAAACTCATGAGCTGAGGATATGATGGCAGCTCTTATTAGGAAACAAACACAGCTCTATTTATGTGGAAAAGCTGTCTCTTCATTAATGATCTTATGTAGGTAATAGCTAACGATAGTGATGGTAATTTTTTGCTTGGAACACATTTAGCCAACATACTTGCATTTATTTCAGAGAAGATGATATATACTGACTTGTTCAATACAGATATAAAGAAATTTCTGTTGTGTTTTACAGAACAACTGTCTTTATTCTCTCCTTTCCTTTGTCCCTGAAGCTGTAGAGTATGACTATTTAATTAAAGATTGAATGAGAGACCAAGTTTAATTTTTTCTAAACAATAAACTCCAACATATTCAACAATGTCTCATGCCTTCCTGGCATTTTGACGTACGCCTGCAGCAGAGAGTCTATTGAATTTGGTATGTGACTAAAATCTAACAAAGAACACTGTCTACTGAACTCTAAATCTGCTTGGTTAAATCATTCAATGTGCTGTACAACTTGTACAGCTGAAGCTGAAAATAAGCAGAGCCCTTACAAAACCCAGCCAAGATGAAGTTTGGCTAAAATTCTCTAGACACAAGTTAGAAGCTCTGGGGTAGCTTTGACAGTACAGAAACAAACAGAAATTGTTACTTGATATGAGTTCATCTTCTTTCTTTTCCTTGTTACTTTCTACTACTTAAATTAAAACTGAGAGAATTGTGTTTTCTGGATGCTTGCAACCAACTGTCACAACAGTTGTAATCTCGGTAAGTACATTACTGAAGTAAGAACTCTGTCTGAGTGAAATGTAGAATTGGCCCAGTATTGACATCTCTAGAGTTACACAATAAATTCTTGTTGTGTATGATGTTAATAAAGAAAGAAAGGAAGAAAAGAAGAAAGAAAAATAAATCCTTTTACTGAAAAATAAAAGTCTTCTTTTACACCTCCAGTACATCCATCTGTCAGATAGTACTCCCCAGGGGACACACTTTCATACAGTGGCACAGTGTAGAAAATACTGAAAATACAATGGGATAGTATCACATTTAAATAATAAATAAAGAAAATAGAAGGAAATATCCACTGAACTTTGAGAGAACTGTAAAAATTACATTTCATGCTAGACAAGGCCTAGAGGAATTGGAAGCAATAAAACAAATACAAAAGCAGATGAGACCACTCTCAGTAATCTGGTGAAACATTGTTATATATCCTGGGCTAAGGATTCATCTTTGGTCAAACTCTGTTGAAAGCAGTCATTGGAAATAAAAGGTGAGGACATTTATGAGCTGTTTAATACAATAATCTGAAGTCATGTTAAACCTAAATGACCTGTTCCACATGAAGATTGCACCTTAAATTATTTCAGAGCTGTTATAATGAAAATAGCAGGTGTCCTATTGCTTTCTGGTCAATTACCATAGTTAATGAATGAAGCAATTTTTTAATTACATTTAATTACACAAGATTGCTCAACTCACTTTCAGCATCTGTTTTTCTGCATGGGCCTACTTTTGAACCCAGCTTTTTGCATGTAGGTCATCTAGAGTTTGATCCAGCACAGTGTCTGAGCTTACATCCTCTGAAGGATGGGACATGGACCCTGAGGTCAGTGACAATATCCTCTCATGTTTCAGGCTGGAACAATTGCACCCCCCTCAGAGCTGTAGTCACGACCATGATGGTACATGGGATTAATAGCAGTATGGTGTCTGGTTTCTGGTTATGACTTCCTCATACGTGTAAAGTCGGTTGCCTTGACAAGAACAGAAAGAGTTCCTCTTAACAGCTGTTTCCCTGGTTGACTGACCTCACCACTCTCTCTGTGGCTGTACCCCAACTAAAATGCTAAAGCTGAGCTTTGAGCCTGTGGACTCCCAGCCCAAGCATAAGGAACCTAGCTCTTACAACAGAAGACATGAATATCACAAGAACTTCCTGGCATCAGACACCCCCGACGTATATATTGTGAGGCGTTCGTCTGGCTCGCTGTGCAGTAAATACCTCTAGTACTGAGATGCACTCCTGTTACCAGAAGGCATCAACTTGATAAATGAATTATTGAGTGAAACTCTATGGTCAGACTAGATAATCACAGTGATCCCTTCTGGCCTTAAAATCTATTATCTTAATTCTCATTTGCCCTAAGGCCACTTTACCCCCCTCTAGCTATATAAATGGACCTTAAGGTTTGAATATTTATATCCCCTTAGAGGTATTTTCACATTGCCAGAGTGATGCCTCAGTAACCTTTGCGTGAATGAGAGCAAGGGGCTCCAAGTGCCTGGAATGCCCTGTTGGAAGCTGGCTCAAGGGCTGGGATTTTGCTCATTTCTGTAGTTTTCCTCACCTGACAAATAGGTGTAGACTATTTGGGAGGCCCAGTTTTAATATTCTATTAGCACTGAATCTCTTTGTTTATGCCTTTTGCTCCGGGGATTGACTAACTAGTGACATAACCTGATCCATCAGCCTTTGGCATAGTGTTAAACCAAGGTGTACTCATTTCCCAGATGTTATATGAAATAACATCAGCCTGAGGAGAAATGAAAAAAAGCTGAACAGAAAATCTAAAATGGTCTGTGCTATAAGCTTGGAAATGAGTCCTAATGGCCTGCAGCTGGACTTCAGCTGTGATAAGATGAAATGTGCTGTAGTGAGGCTTGTGTGATAGCAGCACTTCACAGTGCCTATGGTGACACAGATGACCCCATAGTGTTGGAGTCTCTCAGCTGGTGCACCAGGAGCTTACTATGAAGGTAGAACATCTTGACCTGATGACCACCCATTAATATCATTGTGGCTGTGCCTTCAGTGTTGGGTTTTCTGCATTAAACCCTGCAGCAGGATGGCTCTGATGAAGAGCACACACATGCACACTCTTGTCACAGCCTCATTATTCTCGTGGTGTAAACAAGGTCTAATAATAAACAAAAATTCATGGTGGATGCTTGGATTAGAAGAACATCTGCTCACTAATCTCTTTTTAAATTGCACAGTGGCTCTTCCCCTGAAGCTTTTCACTTGGGTGTAATGATAGTAAAGGGAAAGAAAAGGAGAACTTCAAATGTTCCAGATTCCTACTGGATAAACAGTTGCATTCGTCACTTCCTACAGGACAGCACACTGCTCCCTGCGTGGAGGCCTCCACTGTTAAAGTCAGCCCTAATGCCTCCTACAGAGAAGGACTCTTTCGGTTCCTTCGGTACCAGATGCAGCATTACAAGCCATGACTTATGTCAAGAGAAAATCAGGCACCCGAGGACAGATTCCTCTGTTGCATAATTCCAGGGCTGAAAAATGTGCCAGGGAATGCAGAATTATGATCCAGACTTTTCCGGCTTTCCCTCTTGTCTCCATGGCCCAGTAGAAAATCGTGACAGCTGGAAGTGAGGAAAAAAATTGAGTTTTATTGCATTTCAGACCAGTCAGATGGCCTTCTGCAATTGTTACAAGAAAAGAGAAGTGTTCCTCTTACTGGGTTTGTCTCAAATCTATGGACTTGGTCTGCCTATTCATTGTGATTATCCTCCTAGTCACAGAGTGCTCCCAGGGCTCTCTGAATGGCAGATGCCTCCAGCATCTTCCCACTTGCAAATCAACAGCTCCTTCCTGCAGACATCCAGGCCACTGCTATGCTTTGTCAGTGCAAGTGAAAATAAATGGGACAAGCTAAACCTAAAACTACGCATCTGGGAGTGCCATTCCTTTTCAAGCCAAGAGGCAGAAGTTCAAAGTAAAGAGCAGGAAATAATTTTGTTGCTTTTATTGTGTTGTTGCTTTTTTAAAAATACTATTATTATTATCAATATTATTTTGAAATACAGAGTCTGCCCATGTGCTCACATGGGTCCCTCTGTCCATCTGGAGTACTGCATCCAGGTCTGAGGCCCCTAACTCAAGAAAGATGTGGACCTTTTGGAGAGGACCCAGAGGAGGACCATGAAGATGATCAGACGGCTGGAGCACCTCTCCTATGAAGACAGGCTGAAGGACCTAGGCTTGTTCAGTCCGGAGAAGAGAAGGCTGCAGGGAGACCTAATTGGGACGTTCCAGTATTTAAAAGATTATAAACAGGAGGAAAATCAACCTTTTACATGGGAAAATAATGATAGGACAAGGGAAATCATTTTTAAATCAAAATAAGAGAGATTTAGATTAGATGTCAGGGAGAAGTTTTTCACTGAGAGGGTGGTGAGGCACTAGAACAAGTTTCCCAGAGAGGTTGTGGGTGCCCTGTCCCTGGAAGTATTCAAGGCTAGGTTTTATGGAGCTTTGGGCAACCTGATCTGGTGGGTGGCAACCTTGCCCATGATAGGGGTATTAAACTGGATGATATTTGAGGTCCCTTGCAACCCAAGCCATTCTATGATTCTATGATGACTTCTGAGCAGGTGATTGTGGTGCATTCTGAAGATCCAGCTTTGGAGAGTGGAGATGAGCCCCACGCTGGCCCTGCCTGAAGTAGACTGGCAGCATCAATCACGGCAGCACCCAGCCCTGTTGTACAAGAGCCTTAATGAAGCGGTGGGCTCCTTAGAGCTTATTGCTTTGGATTACACCGTGTCACCTTCTGTTATGCCGCACGGAGCCCTAAGCTGGCCTGACATGGTGTAACTCAGAGGACCCTGATGTGAAATGACATTGTGTGATGCAGTGTATGAGAAAATCAGGCTCAGTCTCTCCTGGCATCGGATGCTCGCTGTCCTGCATCAGGCCAGCTGTTGGTTGGTGAGCCACTGTGTAGGGCTTGGGATAACGAGGGAATCTTCATTCAGCAAAATCTCATTGGCAAATTCCCATAAAGTGATAGCACAGGGCAATAGTAGTCTTATTAATCCAACATGAAAGTCACTCTCATTACAAGCAAAATCAACAATAAATGTTCTTAATTTTGTGCAGGCCAGCGGCATATGCACTGGTGTTTCCTCACTAGCACGATGCAAAATTTCAGTCTCCCAGGATCTGTTTAAAGCTCATGCAATATATATGGATTTTTTTTTAAACCAACCAAAGCTTGCATTACTTCCAGGAATAGGTACTGGTATGGAGAAAGAATAATGAATACCCAACAAATGTAATTAGGTACTGCTTTCTCTTTACTCTTTCATCAATTAGCACAAAATGATCAATAGGGCGGGGCCTTAATCACTTAAGAACATTATTTAAATTTCCTATCCCACCATCAGACAGGTGGTTTCTGTTTGCAAAAGGGAGTTGGAAGTGGTGTTGGTGGTTAGCTGTGTTCCATCTAAGTAATGCTGCTCACGTGAGGATGTGTTCCACAGTTTTGTCAAGATGTAGATAAATTTCTTCTAGAAGTAATCAGTTTCCTTAGTTTTGTACCGCATAAAGAGCTTCCAACTTTAAAGATTCTTTTTGTGAATGGAAAATAGGAAATCAATCTCATTTATCTGAATGAATCTTTCAGCGAGCTCAGGATTTAGTGTGGGGGTACTGCGGGCAAAATGTAAAAGATGCAGTAGCAGAAAAATGATTAAGACATTTTGAGTGAGGTTAAAGAGATAAAAAATGAGATGGAAGGAACTGGAAAAGTGAAAACAAGAAGTCTGTTTGATATGAAAGGTTTTTGTCTGTTTCCTGTATTTACTTCTTCTGTGTTCATAATTTCTTCTCCATCATCAATCACTGTCAATTTGAAAAAGTACTATACTTAGGGTCATTTATCCAGGGCTATTGGAGGCTAAAATTATGCAGTTTCAGTCAAATATACATGAATAAAGACTGTCATTTCTGATTAATGACATGTGACTTCAATGTCTTACAGAATCATCTTGCCATCCAAGCTTTACAAAAAGGTTATTATGTAAAGCCCTTTCCCATAATATTTCTCCTTCTCCTCGAAGAACACTGCAAAAGCCATTTTGTTCACATTAAAATTAGTGCTGATATCCCTTATTCTTCTGGAAGTAATTGTTCCTCTGACTTTGAGATTTGGGCCAGTGTAAGTGTATTTCTGTGGGACTTAGAATTGTACTACTGAGGATGGTCTCTGAGCTTGTTTTCGTGCTGCTGCAGTTTGCTTTTTATTTCAGTTGTAAGAAAGACCCTGGTGCTTGTTTGAAAACAAGATCTTTATAAAACACTAATCTCGTGCAATGTATTGGAAAAAAACGACAACAACAGAAGAGTTGCATGTGGCATTTTAGCATTAATTGCTGTTTCTCAAGCTTTACCTTTTCTCCCCATGCACTCTGCAGCTCTGGAATACCTTCATCTAAGCTACATCCATCCAGTTTACTTTAACTACTTTGGAAACTCCTTTAAACCAAATGTAAGCATATTTTTCCCTGTAAGTGCCAGAAATTGGTATACCACAGGTTGTGGTAAGGTCCCTCATAATGGCTCACCCTATGCTTCATGGCAAAAGAAACAGTGGAGGAAGCTAGCTGCTTTGGAGTAGGATGAATCTGAAGCCCAAAGCTTCTCCAGGTGGCTCTAATTGCTAATCCCTACCTGCTCTTTTGCTCTTCTGTTTCTGTTGCTTTGCCTCTGCAGTGTTTGAGAAGCTGCTGAGGGGTTGCTCTTTGTGGATTTCCCTCCTCTTCTCCTCAGTTGAAAGTTCAAGTATTATCTCAGTGTTGCTAAATTCTCAAATGGTCAAACAGAACACATTTTAAAGAAACTTCCATATGTCTAAAGTCAAATGTTATTTTCTTCCCTTACTACTTGTAGCAGAAATGCTGAGTCATAGCCTGATGGAACACCTGGTGGGAAGGCAGAGCCAGCCCAGGGGAGCTCAGGTGCATGCAATGTATGTGAGTGACTGGAAGGCGTGGAGCCAGGATCCACCCCTTCCCAGACCTTGTTTAGGGGTTGTCAAGGGAGGTGAGAGTGTGTTGCTGGAGATCCCTGCCTAGGTGAGGCCTTCTGAAGGTAAGCAGTTTTTTTCCTTTGTTTCTGTGTCCACAGCTGTTGTGCTTGAACATATCTTCACCTGCTGCAGCCTAGGACCTTGCTGCCCTGCTGTCATTGCTGTGCTTTCCGTCACATTACACTTCTATATTTAGTTTTCATGGTGTTTTTATCTGAAAAGGACCTGCCTATTTGGCTGTGATACATTGTGTAGTGGTTGGTGTTCATGAGCTAATTTGGTAATCTGAGTGAGATGCTATAGGAATGTGTCCATCTCGTGCCAGTACCTCATTGCCCTTACTGTAGAAAACTTCTTTCTTATACCCAAGAATGTGGAGGTCTTGGTAGGAGATTAACTGAAGTAGGAGAAAATGAAAAAAAAAGAGATAAGAAAATAGAAGTAAACAGATCACAAGCCAAGGGAAAAAGATCTTGGTGATCAATAGTCAGCGACAGCAGTAGAACTAAGGAATGTGCAAAGCCTCCTATTTGCATTGCATAGTGTAACATTGTCCTATTTTATGCTATTTTTTCTCTGCAAATCAAATGGCATTCAGAATCATGTCATGATATAGTTGAAGTAGCTCTCATCCATTATGTTTAAAGACCTCAACACAGGGCATCTGTAATATAAGACTGTACATATTTCATGTGGTTCTGATACTATTAAAGCTACTTAAGTGTCATGACATGTTTATTTATGATATCATCAGAGCCACTTAATAACTTTTTCTTGGTTGCTTGTTTACATCTGTGTAGTACAGAGCCAGATTGTGCAGCCCACAGCCACATCAGTGAGCAGTTCGTCATGCAACTTGTGCCACTGTCATAAGGGTTTCACAATCTGGCCTGTAATGCATCAAAATACATGAGGCCAAGATCTTATCACTTGCAATCATGTAAATCTGGCTTTAATCCATTTAAGCTCAGAGTTAGGTACCTAGACATAAATCAGTGAAATTCCATTGGCTTCAGTATTTGATTCAGTAGAGCTATTCTGATTTACCCTGAGAGGATCAGGCCCATTAGATTTGCAATTTAGAAATGCATTTGCTTCACTGCATGTATAAATGTTAGGATAGCTGAAATTAACATCACCACAAAAAAGATTATTTTCAATGCTGGGTGTTTAAAATATCTCTTTGCACAATATAAACAAAGAGACTTGTGTTAGAGTCAGAAGCAGGAAGGTTTAAGTGTCATATATGTCTTAACCTTTACACTGGCTATGAGTACATCAGTTCCTACAAGATGAACTGCATTATAAAGTAAATAGATCTGCTTTAAAGAAAGGTCAGGACACATGTTCTGCTAAAATCTAATTTCAGTCTATTGCCCTATAACCTGCTGCTCTCCTGAATACAACAGATATAATAGTAAAGAGACTGCATTTAATTATCTGTGATATAAAGCCTCCTTGTCCCCCTGAGAATATTCACAAGAATAATAGAAGGTATTCTCAAAATACTGTATTTACTTCTGTATAATGATTGCTTTCTGTTCTGTCTCTCCTGCTTTCTAGCAATATTATTCTAGCACCTCTTGCGTCCTTAATCCAATATTAAATTACATTTATGCCCTGAAAGAGTGGATTGTTTTACAGAGCCAAGCAAACACATTGCATGCTGTTAGCTGCTGGTAGGTTCCTGGGAGCTTAAGAGCAAGCATTGCTCATCATCCCTATGCATTAACTGTTTGCTGCTGCCTCTCTTTAGGATCAGCTGTATCAGTATTCAGCAACTCAATAATATCATTCTTTTTGTCTGATACAATCCAGAATAATTTTTAAGTGAAGGGTACTTGCCACAGTCTCAGTGTTAGACTGGGTCTGGCAGAGAAACACCTAATGATAATGCGTAGACTTAAATAAAAGAATAATTAAGACAGGCTCAGTCATGTTATAACAGTTGTGCATGCAGTACTAAGTGACATGTTGATTTAGAAAGGAGGTAGATGGTAAATTAGCTTTTAATGGCAGTCTTTCAAACACCTGCCAGAAATATTTAAATTCTGGGGACACAAAAGAGACAAACACCTGTCTGGGGTTCACATCCAAATGTATAAATTTGCCTCAATTCTGAAAGTGTTTATCATTGCAAACAGATGTGTGCAATCTATTATAAACTTATATCGGCTGGCTTGATTACTGAAGGAATTAGTGCAACTTCACCAAAACATAGTGCCAGACCATTGATTGTGCCTGAGCAGGCCATAGCAATCCTCACCTGGGCTCCAGGTAGGACTGTCCTGGGGGATGCGTAGAAGGTAAATTTGACCTAAGAATTAAGGTGTTAGTGGTTTAAAGGAACTTGTAACTTGTTTTTCATACATAAGGAAGGATTGATTCCAAGTTTGGCTCCTGAAGTTGACCAAGCTGACTGTGTTCATAGCACAGACTTTTGCCTTTCTTCCTTCATTACTGACTCCTTTATCTTGAGACGATTTTTCAGCATGTAGATGAAATCAAACTTTATATACTGACATGAAATCTTGTCTTTGGAAGACAGTCTATTTAAGATAGTGTACTGTTGTCACTTGAAACTCATCCTCCTCATTGAAGTCTAGGGTGTTTTGTGAAAAGAAAGAAATGATGGGAAAGGAAGAGTAAAAAAGGAGAAGGAAAAAAAAGAAAACAGGGTGGTTCCTAAAACTGTTCTTGCTGTTCCTGGAAAATGAGTAGCCTGAGTTTGTACATCTGTAGGCAACTTGGGAATAGGATTGGAAATGTCTACAAAATTGCTGCACAACAAGATGTGAAATTCTCTTTTCCTATGAAGGGAAGTTGTTGTATGGCTGGAACATACTGCTTAGTTGTAGGTCATGGAAGGAGATGGGAGTACTGCAGCTTGGCTGCCATTATGCAGACAGCTGATATCACATCCACCAGAGTCCTTCTTGCCAGCAGCTGGGGCATATAGAAAGTCTTGTAGGAGCCAAAATGATTACATTATATCTGTCAGGCACTAGATGGTGATGTGCTTATAACTCTCTTGGAATCTTTCAAGGGAAAAGGAAAAAAAAAAACTACAAAATAATAGATGCTTACCTTATCAGCCTGGTTGATATTCTCAATTATGATTATGATGATTATGATGGTCACATATATCTAGGACTCTACACTTAGAGAAAAGCTACACTACTGTATGGGAACTGTTGAATCATGGCCTGAACTTCTGATTGACCACCTGAGGCGAGCACTGAGTCAGCTGCAGGGGCACAGGTGAATGCAATCTCACCTGAGTGACTGGACCCCATTTAAGGGCTGACTCCCCAGGAGGAAGGATCTCTCTCCTGAGATCCTCCTTTTTGGGAACCTATCTGCAGGCCCAGGATACGGGTAAGATCTGCATTTTTGCTTCTTACTTTGTAACAACATAATTGTTCCATCTAATACTGCTTGCTCTAGCCATAACAACTACACAGCGTGTTACTGGGCCTCTACCAAGACTTCTCTTTTTTTCCTAAGTTTCTTTCAGAGATCACCACGGGGTACCCTTCCAGCCTGATGCGGCCCTAGCATAGCTCCTTCGTGGAGCAAAGGGCTGAGACTGCCCAGGGATGTCTGAGGGGCCTCTCTTGTGGGTTTTCTCTTCTTTTGTTTTTTAAGTCCATAAAGCTGTGGCAATCTGATGCATTTTAGACATGTAAAATCAGTAAAGACACATGAATGTACTGGTGAAGATGGTTTAATCGTACCCGAAGGAGTACAGACAATTCCACCTAGAAGTGAGGAAACCTCTTCTAATTCTCCTTTAGGGAGCATCTCTATAACTAACTTTGCTATCTCAGCACAGGGAGACCCAGCAGTCTCTGCAGAGACTCTTGGTTTTACTGTTCTGAGGTTTTTAGAAACCTTAATGCTTCTACTCGAGAGAGTTCCTTCTGGGACATGGAAATACAGATCCCTAGGACCTGTCTTCCATTTCTTGCAAAATTAATGGTAATTACCAAGAATGATTAGCAGGTTCATTGCTTATTAGTCTTACTTTTTAAAATTCTGAAGCATTTGGTTTTTTTCTTCCACTGTAAGAGATCATTTTAATTTCACTTCTTTGTCTGTAATAAAAATTGACGTTAAAGGATGCCTGAGGCAATGTAATGAGAAAATGAAATTAGTTTTTCAGTTGACTGGTCAAAAGCATTTTATACATGATAATAAACAGTTTATTTTACTCTTTTGCTTATGACATAATAAATGATAAAAACATTTTCCTGAAATAGATATTGCCCACTTTGCTACAGAGTGCTCAAGCTGGGATCTTTTCCTTCTGTAGGATCAGATAACTTTGAGGAATGCTTGTTCTCTTCATCTGCTTTTCTTAACCTTTTTTCAGGTTGTATGCAACAGTGGAGTACCACTATCAATCAAAATTTAGGGTTTTTAATTCCTTCTTTAAGACCTTTACTGGAAATGCAGAGTCAGTCTGAGTAAACTAGGAGCAAATCTGTGTCAAAATACTTCTAAAGAGGTGCTCAGAACCTTATATTGTATCTTTGAAGTCAAACAAAACCCTATAATTAAAGCAAATTATACTGCTTCAAACTGTTGAGCAAGGGTGTGAGCTGGTACATGAGCTCCCAGAAGAGAATCTCACTGTCCTGGATGAGCCTGTTTATTCCCTCTGTCTTAAAATTTTGGGAAAATTTGTGACTGTTAATACTTTGCAGAAATTCATTATTTTCAAACTATCCACTGATTCCTCGGGCCATGTTGGAAATTTTTTGGATAAGGGGGGGGAAAAGAGCGGCTCTGGTAGTTATTCTAAAGAGTCATTCAGGATACAGGGAAGGTCTATAACCACCTGGAGATTGGCCTGGTTTTGGCTGCCTATCCTTGCATTCACATTTTGCGTAATCCTAAAAACAATTTCTTCACAGAAACTCCTGAAGGGAACATATGAGATTCTCTGAATTGTTTAGATTGGCTTAGATTATAGGGGCTTCATTCAAGGGAAGAAATTGGAATAGGCTTGTGGTGAGATGAACACATAACATATTGATAAATGTAGTTACATATATGAACTGTGTAAGAAAGAGAGAATAGCGGAGATTCTTACATATGATTCTTACAGTTCTTGACAGCTTGAACTCCCACATGCTTGACTAGTTCAATACTGGATTAGTGTGATGCCTGCTTGGAGGATCCTGTGGGGCATAGACTCAGCAAGAAACACATCTTTCAGGATTTTGGGGACAGCTTGTAAACTATCCAACATCACTGGCAATCCCAATCCAATCAAAGTCAAGCTTGAAAATGGAACGGGGCGGGGGGAGGGGAAGAGAAGCTCTTGTATTTATGCTGCTATAATTTATGTTCTAAACTGAGATGTCCATTTCTGTAGAATAGCACCACTGAAAGATTGCTTTGTAAAATAATATGAACTTTACCGAGCAAACTATAAGATGCTTAATTACAAAAGTAAGAAGGAAAATCAGAATGGATGTGAAAAGACTGCACTGAAATTATGATTATTTTTACTGGTAAAACAGCAGCTGTCCTTAATAAAGCCATGGTGTTAGCTATTAACATCAGGGCCAGCTTTTTTTTCCCTGTGCTTAGGGAAAAGGAAGGTTCCCACTGAAGCACATGAACAACTTGTTTGCAAATTGCAGGCTATTGCATTGAATTAGTGGAATGATCACTCAAGTGGTCATCTGACCTAGTTCCTGAGGGCAGGCCTGCAAGGCCAGGGGTGTATGTTTTTGTTTTTCTGTTTGTTTTACGGATGTTTTTGAGTCTGACCATAAAGCCTTGGCTGTGAGAGCCACTGCATTTCCTTCCCCTCCAGAGGCTCGTTTTTCTTTCTGGATTTCAGACCCAGCTGAGGTGCCACTTCTCAGCAGTATATAGTAAGGATAATTAAAGAGCAGAAGTGATTAGCAAAGTACAGTAATCTGCCTGTTCTTTAATGTCTTAAAAGCACAGTGTACCTCCAGGTGTAGGTACAAACTGTGTTTTACTGAGTGGGATTTGGTGGAGTCTGCTCGGTTCACAACTGCAGGATCAGTTTGGAAACATTATCCACAGCTGTATCACAGCTTTTAAGAAGCAGTTTACTTGCAATTGAGATAACTGTGTCACTCTTCATATCTGTGTATGTGAGAGGAGCCCCAGGGACATGAAGGAATGCGATCCTTATGCCCATGGTCCCTTTCCATATTGATAATGGATATTCTGATTTTCAGTGCATCCATGCTGGGATAGGGCTGTGCAGTGTGACTGGAGTGTAATTCCTCTGCTCTAAATCCAGACCTGAACCTGACTTCTTTGTCTTGGTCCCAGCACAGAGCCAGAGAGGGTGGAAAAAAGTCAAATCAAACTAGAGCAGTGAAGAAGACAGATTACCTAACTTATATCTTTAAATTTACCCCATTAAGCTACAGATTAATTATCTTTTGTCATTCCAGATGTATTTCCTGAGAACCACCTAATTTTAACAGTTGAGACTTTCCTCTTAAATTCTTTGTAGCACAGATTACATAATTATCCAGGGATTTCCTTCATACATACCAGCAAACCAC
>PPHD01001916.1:1654-39058 GCA_002909625.1 Bambusicola thoracicus
GTTAATTTTTTTTTTAGGAAAAACATTACAGAAAACAATGCTTGACAGAGTATATTCCAAAATATGTAATGGTCAAATTATAAGGATCCAATTCTTTATGCAGAAAAAGCCTTTATATTCTGTTTAAAAATGCAGCTGTTTTGATCCTGACCTTGCTTTTCTCAATTTTTCAGCCCCTCCTGACTCTAAAGTCAGCCCTTGGTGGAAAGGGATACTCCAAAAGGGCCTCACTGCAACATGTTTCTTATGCAGAATCTTGTCCAGACAGCTGCCTAAACATGGCTTGGGTTCAGGTGAGCAGATTTGGAAGTACTGTCACAGCTCTGTTTCTCAGGGTGCGAGTCCTCCAGGGGAAAATAAAACAAAAGCAAAACTTCATGTAATTTTCACACAAATAAGAGTTTCATAATCTTGAGGTAATGCTTACAGTGCACAGAAAGAGTTGAATAGGCTGGAAGAACTGATGCACTTCTGTTAGCTCCAATAGGCATCCTTGGTGGCTGTGACTACATAAGAGAAATTATTTTAACTTTCTAAAACTCTCAGCACAGACAGAACTGCACCTTAATGACTAGTACTGCCATGCAGGAGCTTCTGCAGAATATCTGGATTTAAAAGCAACTTGTTTTCCATAGAAATTATTTCATCATATGTCCTAAGCCTTACTCCTGCAGGCTGGGCATGACTGTGCAGGTCTAACATGAGCAGGAGAGTTCATGCACTTTCCTAGAATTTCTCTTTCTGTGACTTCTAGGCTGTTCAGGGCAGACCCAAAGAAACCAAGGCTGAAGTGCTAAGGACTGCCTTTGTTTTGCCCTACTGTCTCATCACTGCTATTGCTGGAGCAGCTTCACTGTGGTCATTCTCAACAAAAAGCCCAAGACTGACAAAACTCAAGCTGAGAACTTAACTTTTGCTGAGCTTGCAAGGAAAAAGAAATTGATTGTGCTCAGAAGAACAATCAAAATCACAGTAGTTTTTAGATATGTGTCCTACACATCCCTACCCAAGCCATACAGAAAGAAAAAAAAGATAAACAGAGCTTATGTCTATCTATAATGTACTTACTGGAACAGGCACCGCCACAGCAGAATTTGATTGAAGTGCTGCAGACATAATACTTCTGAGGAGGGTAATGAAGCAATACAGACAGTTCAACACAATCTTTTTGGCTGCTCTGTTGAAGACCTGAAGTTCTTCCACTAGCTGTGCATTTAAAGCCTCATACTCTTTCTTTGCTAGATCAAGCTCTTCTCCTGTTGACCTCTGAAGGTAGCTGTTGTAGTCCAGTAATTTGTCATAGCGCTTCTGGATGAGCTTCTGTGGGCCTGAAAACAAGGCTTGTAGTGCCGAGAGAGGAGTCAGAACAACCTTGTCTAGTTGAGCCATCTGGAAAGGTATAAAACAGACCCACATTACTTCATTCGTACAGTTCTTCAGACACAGTAACAGGCTAAGCCTGACTGCAGCCCACTAAGCGATCTGTTATTGACCCTTCCCAGAGTATTGCTGTCAGAGGCAGCTTCACAGCACAGAGTCTAGCATGAGTTAGAAATCCTTCGTAATGTTGCAAAGGAGGGGTAACAGATTTGCAGCTTAAAGCATCTGATAATGGAAATGGTCCCCTGAAGCCTACAGCCTGTGTTACAGCCCTTTGCCATACCATGGAGGAAAAACCAAGGCAAGGATCCGTGAAGGATAACCATGAGGACTAAAACTGAAGAGTAGGTGAGTGTGCTTTTCGGTGCCTCCTGGTGCTGCACTCGAGTAAAACTGAGAATTCCAGCCAATATAAAACCTAGAGGTCTTGTTAAATGGCAATGACAATCTTTGTTTCAAGGGATATCAGAACTTCCTTTCTTTTTTCTTTTTTTTGCTTTTATTTTTTTTTTCTGTAAATAGCAGTAAATCAATTCCTGTTTAAGTGAACACAGTCACTTGATTAAGTTATGCTATGCTTGTTGGTTTTATCTCTAGTAATCAGCAACAGTAGATAACTGGTTAAAAAAAATCCTTCTTAGACATTCCTATTAATATTAATATTGGCTAAAAAAGATATTTTGATAGTCATGTGTTGTAGTATAGTGCAGGCTTTTGATGAGTAAACCTCGTCATCAAGCTAAAGCCTTTGGATGTTCTCTGTGAAATAACTTATTGGATCAAGTGTGAGGGGGGAAAAAAAGAGCAGCCGTTCCTCTTCCCCTCCATAGCACACCATGGTTGAGGGCACATGCATTTTAGCACCAGAAGTGTTCTCCCAAGGCCAAGATGCTGTGCACTGACTGCTGGCTTCTGTCTTATTTCCACTTGAAAAACTAGGCTGTGTTTAGTGAAGCAAATTTTGATGTGTTAAGAAAAAAGTATTTCCAAGCTGCTGCTCTTGATTTCCAGAAGTGAAGGGGCTATTGTGGATTCCTGCCCTAAAGTTTTCCTTAAAACATGGGAGAGGAAAGTATCCATTACTGTCAAATGCAGAAAAGGAAAAAATATATATATTTTAACGTGAACCTATTGCTGAGATAACACACAGACAGAAGAACATGTCAACATCTGCTCACTATGCGAAGTCAGGACAACATTATTGGTTGTTTTTTTTAAAATATACATGGGATAAAGACTGTTTGAAATGTAAGACAAATAGAAAACAAGTAAACATAGTTATTAAAAATTTCCACAGTTAAATAACGTTAAAATGTTCCTTAAAATTACGTAGGACTTCAGGCCAGGTGGGTCCTGAGCCAGTGGGAGTTACTAAGTGTCTTCCTGAAAAATGGTTTTATGTTTTGCCTGCTGTGGTCTTTCTTCTGCTGCTTTGCTGGTTCTGGAAGTGGTGCGGGGAAAGGCGTCTTCCATACTGCACACTCATCATTCAGTGTGATAGAGGGGCCCCTTTTCCTCTCCTTATGCACTCATTCATTTTAAAGATATTGTGATTTCTGATTGTTTAGATTAATTTTTCAGTCTCTTTGTAAATTCTGGAACTACAAAGAAAAGAAAATAACACCATCTCACTTCCCTGTCATCATCTGTTTTTTGGCAGTCAGTTTTCTTTTCTTTTTTCTTTTTAAAGGATTGAATTTTAGTCTGCACAGGCTGAGGAAAGCATAAGAAAACCTCCTCCTCTGAATTTTACCAGGTTGAACTTTTTGCAGCAGCAGTCTGGCCCATTTTGAAGAGACATTTTAGTCTCTCTTAGTAGAGTCAGATATTAGAGTTCCTTTGGACCCTGAAAGCAAGAGACTGGTTGAAAAACTCAAAGTTTTTTCAGAGTTGGGTTATTGTTTTTAATTGTTATAGGCTACATCCAGATTGTTCACGTTTTCCCTATACTAAGGGATAGTAACTTGCTTTAAAAGGTAATAAAGCTGAGATTTCCACAGATCTATGGTTCCAGGAATTAATAGATTGGGACTATATAGCAAAGATTAAAAAAAAAAAAATCACTCTAAAGCTGTGAATATTGGTAAGGAAACTAGAAAAAAAACAGATCTGCTGCTCCTGTCTGAAGCTCAGCAGAAACATGCAAACTTAGCACAATGATTTTAGCTTAATCCCAGGAATTTAACTAACAAAGTTTTCTTTAGTTTTTTTTTTAGCGTAAATACATTTTACTGGACTAAATTTTCTTATTTCCTATAGCAATTTATCCAAAGAAACACTCATCTTTCCCAATGGATTTCTAAGGATTTTTTGCCCTTTCCTGTCCTGAGTCTTCCTCACATACGTGTGTTCTCTCACACATACTGTTATCTTTGTAATGTTGGACATTGCATAAACTTACAAGGTCTTCAATGAGGTTTGTAGGGTTGTTAATTTTCTTTGAGTGTTTGTTAGCCTCGTCGTCTTTGTCTTGCAAGATTTCCTGAAGCCCAGTTATATTCTGTGCAGCCAGATGTATGGAATCCTAAATGAGAAGATGGTAGGAAGATGAAAATGGGTTATGATTTATATAATGTGGTGCTCTCGCTTATGCAGATACTGCAATAATATTGGTGGAATCAGAAATATTTTCCATCTGTCATACTTATTTGCTTTTTTCTGTGCAGTTTCCAGCCATTTGGGCTGGAAACATGGGGATTGTTTACTGTGAAAATATTTTCCTGTGTTTTGCCTATTTTCAGTGCCAACTGTTGAAGAATAAAGTTGTTAATGTTCAACTGAAAAAAGTTGTGCCCCAATCTAACGAGTGTCCCACTGGAGGTTAACTAGTCCTTAACAACCTTTTGTTGTTGTGCACCATTTTGGTGCACAAGCCTTTCCTTGTTTGCTGAATCAAGCAAGGTGTGTTTGTGGTAAGCTCTGGTCAGCTGGCTATTGATCTTGCCTACCTCTTAAACTCTGAGCCCAGCTTGAGTATGCATATGCCTTGTAGCATCTACAAAGTTGACAAGTCACCCATGAGAGGGAAAAAGCTGGCAAGTTACCAGCCAACCTACATCTGAGAGGTGGATTAAAATACAAACACTTACAGCTCTTGAGCACTCTGTCCAATTAATGCTAGCCAACACAGTCTAGCAAGAGGATGAAGAAAGGAGTCCTTATGTCCAGAACATATAGTTTAGGACACTTTAATTCATATGGCTGCAACTCATGTTTGCCATTTTTAATGAGTAGTTGTTGGTGTTTCACTGCTGAATATATATATATGGCCTACATGGTGGTTTCACACAGTGACTAGAATTAGTAACTGTACCACCACAGCACTTACTTTTCTGCACTGCTCCTGTGGGTCTCCACAGAGCTTGCTAGTATAAGGAGAAAAAGGCAGATGTGTGGGCTTCGTGACTTCTTTGCCATGGGCCCAGCAATACAGCAGAAGCACAGCCTATTTATTTAATATTGTGATGTAAACATCTGCTT
Source organism: Bambusicola thoracicus (assembly GCA_002909625.1). Taxonomy (NCBI): domain Eukaryota; kingdom Metazoa; phylum Chordata; class Aves; order Galliformes; family Phasianidae; genus Bambusicola; species Bambusicola thoracicus. Next base: position 6,515 of record PPHD01001916.1, read on the forward strand.
ATAGACAATTTGGTGTTGCCTAACCAGTGGAAGAAATGTGCATTAAACTCATTATGGACATGGTTTCTGGCCACAGATTGCATAAGATCATGTACCTACCTGGAGATGCTGTGAGGATAATGAAATGTTCTTCACGCATGATTTCACAGTCTTCTCTAAGCTTCGAAACAACTTTTCTTCCTTATCGAATGTCTGATCTTTCACCTAAATCAGATGTTTTCACTGTTATTTGGGAGTCTGGCTAATGAAAGAAATCCCCAGAGCTCTGCTGGAAAAAAACCCAAACCTTCTCTAAACTCCTCCCTTTGGAAACAGAGCAGATTGGTCCCTAGTTCTCCCAAACTCTGATCTGAATCCAAGAAAAGTCAAAGGCATCGGACCACAGGACAGAGGTTTTAATTTCTGCCAAACCTTGTGAAAGCAGAGCGTTGCTTTTTTATTATAAGCGCATCTACGTGTATCACTAGAAATCTCATTTTTTGTGTATTTTTTCTGCATTTGGGAAAACGATGGTGAAAATGTGATATAAATTAGGATATACTTTTATGCCGTGGCATTGTTTCCTTTGGTGGTTGTGTATGTAATAGAGAGATTTCTCCCAGGCAGGCTGTAGGTGGAGCTGTTACCTCTAAAGCAACGTCGGCTCTTCAGCTTGTACCCTCAGCAGCTGGAAACTGGCTGCTTTTACTTTTTTAATGCTGTCTGTAGAAACCCTGAAAATACGTTTATTTCTGCCTACCTTTTAGTTAAGGAATTTAAGAAATCTCAAGCCTGTTTTTCAGGGGTTTTGCTGTCAGGGTCACACCATGTTTCAGAGATGTGAATTGAAAACTTTCTTTTAATTAAGCAGGAGAGAGGGCTGAGTCTGTAACGTATCCTGAGTCTAAGATGATTCTCAAATATTTTAAGCTCAATTAAAAAAATAGAAAATGAACCTCCAAAAAAAATAAAGTCACCTCTCCTCTTAATCCCATTTAATTCTACATTTCTCTTTGAATTTATAGCCTTGTCAGTGTTCCAATCTGCCGTGGGGTTTGGTGGGAAAACCAGCAAAAATACAGAAATTTCCACTGTGTAAATAACTGAGCAGAAAAAAAAGTAAATGTGGGTAGTTTGCGTCAGAGAAAGGGGGAAACCACTGGTAAATAACAAAACAGGAAAAAATGGCACAGATCTTGTAAAGTCACATCTAGAAAGGCAAATGACCTTGTTTAACCAGCAGTCTTGCACAGAGATATCATTTTCAAGGTCAGCTATAATTGATTTTCTTTGAGATTCACACTGAAGCTTTTCCGGAAATGTTTATCCTGGTAGGTTTTGAACTACAGCCTTGGAATTATGAAGGAGCATTTTGGTTTTGCCCACCTAACACCCATTGGATTTATCACAGTTCTTTGCCTCTGGTAGTCTTGATGTTTACAGGTTCTTAGGCATGTAGAGGCAAACCCCGCGATCTTTACTACTTGGGAATGTTAGTCGGAGGGCTCAGAATCTGAATGTTAGGATGGACAGTAAGACACCCAGAATGTGTTCACAGCTCAACAATAACTATTGCCAGTCCAACCACGAAGAGCTGAAGCTGACTTTCACAAAAATACTGGTCACTTCCTCTCTGCTGAAGATCACAAGCTTGAGAAACTCTTAGATAAAAGAGGAAAGGATAAAGAATACATTATCTTGTTTTCTATTTCAATCACAAAGATCTTTCCTGTCTTATGTGACACTCAGAAAATGACTTTATAAATGATGCAGGAAAAAAAGCGACACCACAAACTGTATTTCTAAAATGTTTTTAGAAACGCCTGTGCAAAAGCAGCACTGAAGCTGTCAATGCAAATCTGCAGTTGGGTGAGTTAAGTACCTGAGGTTCTCCCCCTGTCAGTATTTTCAGATGACTGGTGACCCTCTTGGATTTCTTGCTAATGGAGTGAATATTCAGTCGGGAAAACTTTTCTTTAAGGGTTTCGTCATCGTCGTTCCTCTTATACTTCAGCACTGCAGAGAGAGAATTTCATGACACTAATAATTTGTATCCATGGGGCTTTTCATAGGGATGGGGGCACAAATATGAAACCATTTGAGATCAGACACTTTGATGTCACTTGCTGTAATCTTGTGTCAAAATGCTTGAGATTACGAAAACCCTGTTATCAGTGCTAACCTTGAGAATAGTGAAGCAAGGCTTCCATGTGGCAAGTCTATAAGAAACAGCACTATCGCTGCATCTTAATTATTATTGGTGTTTGCAGCTGCATTACTGATGATGAACATGAGTATGACATGTATTCTTTTATCATTTTCATGTTCCAGGAATCTGCGTCCTTTGTCAGGTAACATAGCTGCATGAGGACAAGTGACATTAAGGCATCTGCTATTTTGTCGAAACCCAGTGTATTGCACAACATAAGTAATACCAGCAAAAACTGTTGTGGCATTATGACTGGAGTTGAAACCTCTCTTATAACTGCCAGTCCAAACCGACAGAAAAATTCACTGTTTTTTTTTTTCCTTACCTAAATCTTTCCTCCTTTTAAGTTCATTGATGTTCACATTAATATTTTTCATAGTAGAAAGGGCTTCTTGTAGTGCTTTGTGGTCAGGGTGAGAAGCAGGAGTTGAATTCAACAGTTCACAGAGTAACAAGGGATATTTCATTACCCGCTGTACAGGCTTGATCATCAGCGATCCCATGTCCATTAGGTTTGGCTTTCCTCTATAATTTATACCAAGAAAAAGTCATATAAGGAGAAACTCCTTGAAGACAAAAACTTTTTATATTTCTGTCTAGTCATTGAAGCTGCTGCCTTTTATATCCTTCAATTGAGCTTTCAACTACAGAAAATATCAAAACCAGAGCAGTGCTTTGCACTGAGTCATAGAAGTGCAATCACCACTTAAGTCAAAAAATAAGATACATCTGTCAGGAAACACGGGCTGTTGCAAATGAAACCATCCTCCCACCTCCTCAATGAGAAATACACACCAGGTCTGAGTTTTCTGTATTTTCAGCAATTTGCCAGACTATTGCTTAGACATCAGCTCTGAAACTGGCCCACTCAGTCTGAGGGGTGCGTATGGTGCAACTTGCACAGCACGACACCCAAGAAGGGAGATGTAGGTGGAAGAGCAAATAACAGGAAGTTTGAGAAATGCAAGCGAGTGAGGCTATTACATCCTGCTCTAGTCCCTAAGCCTTAAAATTGCAACATCTCCACACTATGAGTAATTGAGATGCCTGCTCACTGCTGCATCCCTTCTCGCAACACCTCTCGATTTGCCAGTATAAGCTTTGCTATCCTTTACCTGCTGTTTTTCTGTGCTGGCTTCCAAGAGATGACATCACACTGCCAAGGCTCTGACAACAGGACAGAGGAGTCCTTGTCTCTCCTCATTCTAGCATTCTCCTGAGCAAACCTGGGAATGCTGCAGCACCACCAGCGCTCCCATGAACTACCCCAGACTCACGGACTCCCCTTGGAACTGCAAGCAAGCTTCTTGGGACAATGCAAAGGACAGCAGAGCAGAGCAAGGCTTCCATTTGCATGCCCAAAAAGGCTGTCTTGAAGGGAAGGAGCTGGTCTGACAATAACTGTGCAAGAATTAATGCTAGGCGAAGAACGATTTCCGAATGAGGAATGGCGGAATAATACAACATAGAAGGGAAGTACAAAAAACAGAGAACATCCACTCAGTTTTGCAGGCTGACATCTATTGTTTCGTGAGCAGAAAGAGCAGAAGAGGAAAAAAAGGCTTTCATTCCCACTTTTATACGTATGAAAAGTACAAGAGCCAATCCTTACTGCTGACTAATTAACTAACAATTTGAATGCCTTTGAGAAGAGACATCTGCATATTTAAACCATCTCTCTTGCACAGGCATTATCTGCAAAAAGTTCTGCATGAAAAAAAAATTAACAGTAGATGCCTTTTAAAGCTTCTTGATGTCCCCAAACCTTCTTATCATTTCAATCCTCCTCATTTCCCCCGTATCCTACATTAAATATATAGAGCTATTTTCCCTTCTTTCAGCTTCTGGCAGCAATAATGAAAAAAAATCTCAAATTGTTATTGTTTTCTCTAAAAAGCCCCTTGAATGCAAATCTGTGAAAGCTGCCTCATGAATGGAAAAATCTTCAAGCATCTTCTCTTTATATAGTTGCACTTTGGACAGCTGCCCAAGTGATAAACAGCCCTCTGTTCACGTATCTGCATGACACAGTCTAGCAATATGGTTTGAGAGATAGTAGGTTTGTTGTAAGATAATGACTCCCTGGGGCACCGAATGCCACGAAGTTCAACTCCTCTAATTCTCCCCAGTGAGATTATCTGCTGATCTCCACTCTCCCTGGATGAGTCTCGTTTCCAGTGGGCCCAGCAAGCACGCACTTGGCAGCCAGGCAGGACGTGGCCCTGCCACGCGACCAAAACAGGCTTGTGACATCCATTGTGCGGAGAATTAAGTTGATAATTCATTTGCAATGCTGCTTCCGCTTCTCCCTCATCTTATCGTGAGTTTAGCAAGTGTTCTAGGTTATAAGTAGCTGCGCTAATCTCATCGTAGATTCTCAGCGTAGCTCCGCAGAGCGTGCAGCTGGCTTAGCTGCAGTGAGCTTCATGGCATAACCTGCCTCCCTCCTCACAGCAAAGCAAGCTCACAGATGCAGAAGGACTCCCACCAGTTTAAAAAGTACATGGTGGTGAGCTATGCAAAGAGAGGTCATCCAGGGTTTGGTTTTGCACACCGTTGCTATCTAGCAGGTAAAGTCCTGTGGCGAACGTGACGGCCAGTTTGGTATCACAGGGCTGAGGATGGTACCATATTCAGCCTGGCAGCTCTGAAATTGTGTGCACGCATCACAGGCTGCAGCATGTCTCAAAGACTTGAATTTTACATTTTACTGCGTGTGAGCTCATATTAATACAAAACAGGCAGGGCAAATAATTCGCTGTGCTGTAAGGCTCTCATGCAAACCCAGGGATTTCACTGAGGCAGCACAGTTGCTAATCCAAGCAGAATCCAACCAATCTAGTTGATAGTAATGGGCAGCTTTGTCTGATATAACTGTTTTCTTGATCACACTTGAATGGAAAGCAACCTGGGAGATGGTTTGGGGGGAATTATGCCATGCTTTCCAACTCGAACACAGAGCAGGCTTTCAGGTACAGTTCTACCCATGTTCTGCTGTGACTCCGCAACTTCTGAAGCGCAGGATGTGGCATTTCAACATGCCCTGCCTTGCAGGGGGAACACAAATGCCACCATGCCATGCAAGGTAGCCAAGCTCAGGGAGGGTTCCTCCCTGAGCATCATCCTCTCCTCGTCACTCCTCGTGCAGCTTTACAAGAGCCAGTTTCAGCTCAGGAAGTGCGCTGTATCCTACACTCTACTATAAACTGAAGGAGAAAGCTGGGTATTAGCTTCTGGGGGGGTAGAGCAAGGCAGAGCAGCCTTGTGTTATTTCTACATGCACTGCTCTCTCGTGTGATCTTATCGTTACTCTGGGTATTTGGTGTTTCTCCTAGGACCTCCACCCTTTTTAGAAAGAAGTATAGAATCTCCTTTATCAAAACCAGTGCAAATAATCTACTTTCAATCAAAGAATAAATCTTGAGAACCCCAACATAGGATTTCAACACGTAAATCCTTTGAAGTCTATTTTACACTGACCTTATTTATGATATCTGAATGACTAATTCTCTGATTTTACAGATGTTTCTCTCCTACACACACATAAAGCACACCTGCTCCTCTTTTCTCTTAATATTTCTGTCTGGGTTGTAATCATTTTCTTCAGTCCAGCTCACCCTTCCTCTGACCCCTCCCTGCAGGTAAATTCAGGAGGTGCTGTATTTCAAGGATCCAGACCTGCTGGATGTCCAAAACTACAGCCATGATAAACTCTCCCTTAAAGCATTTCGAAGATGTCACATTTGGCACAGAAGTCCCTTAACCAGAAGGTATCCGAGGCTGGGTGAGTGTTCTGGCAAGGTGTTGCCATACATTTGTTCTTTTCTGATGTTTCTCCAGCCATTGTCAGAGGGAAGTTCTTCAGAAAGATGGATTTCTCATATATTTAGGGCTACCAAAAGTGTCCCTACCTTAGAAACAGCTTTACCTGTCAGCCTGGCGTGTACTGAGCAGGCCTGCAGATGCATAATGCAAAGCAATTGAAGAGTGCCTGGATTTTCAGATTTGACACTGCACTGCTGACAAGCACTGTTGAGGAGCTCAGAGCTCTCTAAGCACATTTATTAGACAACAAGGTGGTAGTAAAGGGCTCTGAATGAATTGGCATCCAAATTAAGTAGCTTCATAAACCACAAGTTTTGAAAGACATTGTAAAGCCAGTGCAATTAGTAATTAGAAAACCAGACAGGCTTAGAGAAATTAAAACTGAGAGTGTTTTATCACATATGTCCTGGAGAAGCCTATGCATTCTACAGATATTGCTTAGTGTTCTTAAAATTTCCACATGTACAGTTTTAAGCATGCTTAAGATAAATAAAAGATATTTTAAAGGTTATTTTACACGTGAAAAGACGTAGTACTTACTCTTCCTCGTACATCTTTCTGCAAAAGAAAAGGAACAGAAATAAAAATTAGCTTCCTCCTAAAAGGACTTACACAGATCATGGGCCAGATTCTCAGATACACTTTGGTGACACAGAGCAGCTGTAACTGGCCAGTTAACTTAGGTTTATGGCTGCTGTGTGTCAGCAGAACTGCACAAAACAGCCAGAGGGTACCAATGAATCTGGCCCTACATCTTTTTGAAAGGACAGCCCCAAATGAGAAAGGATTGTCAGGAACCTGGATTTCACAATAATACCCAGCCTTCTTCTAACTCTGTTAGAGAAGGAAACTTGAGTCACTGTGCTAGCAACATCAAATCCTTAGCACAGTGAGCAAAATTAAATGTCATTCCTACATTGTTGTTACACACAAAAGAATACATTTTAGACTTTTAGGATAGAGAATCAATTAAGTTGTCCAACTTTTTGGGAGGCTATTTATCAACTGAAACCTCTTCAGAGTAGGACACTGTTGATGTACATACAGAAAGCAGCAGGGATGTAGAGTTGTGTTTTTGGAAAGATGCAGACGTGCACACAGAATATTTTCCACATGGTACGATTAAGCTTGGAGAACTTCACCCAAATACAAGGGAACCACAGTGTCCCTTCTACCTCTGCATGAGGCTTTTCTGGTATTGAGTGCTAACATTACATCATCAGCCACTGTTTTCTGACCACCTGCATTTCTATCTCCTCACCGACCAGCAGCCAGAGGAGCATCTGGAAGCTGGCGTTTTCATTGCTTCTGCACCATCAGCTCTTTGAGTACTTCTGACATCCCTCTGCCCCTGTAACAGTTGACCAAGATACTTCAGACTGAAAGCACAGCAGGTAGTTGCCAGCATCCTTTCATTTTTACCAGCTGCATTTCTTTGGCTAAGCTAGCAAACAACATCTCCGTTTTGCATAATCACTGCTGAAACATGGCTTTCTACATAATTTGGATTTGCACATGTCTCCAAGGCAGACACCTACATTTTGGGGTGGAATTTCTCCCCTTTAGTCAACAGGAGGCGTAGGAATCTAAGCATGGCTAATTAAATCTGATTTGTCTGTACAGATGTTCAGAGGGCTACTTGCAGATTCTTGATACAGAAGTTGTTTTTTACAAGGCAGATATTACTCAGCCAAGGAACAGAAGTCTCTTGTTCAACCTCTTTTTTTTTTTTCCAGTGGAATAGTATTCTTCCCAAGGAAAAAAGAAATGATGTAAGAAGTAAATAGTTTTCAAGAATAATAGTCACTGGCCCCCATATATTACATCTCACAATATAAAACAGTCTGCAACTTATATGTTAAAATTCCTACATAATTTTCTTCCTAGGACAAGTGCTCTCTCATCAGAAGTAAAACGTTTGAGTGACCACAACTGTGCATTTGAGTGTGCACTTTCAAGTCTTAGTATTTGAACTGGCAGCTATTTCTAGCCACTGAGAGAAAAACGCAACATAGTATATATGAAATGGCATTTTTTCCTTGCTTTCTGTTTAAAAGCCCATCAGAAAAGAACAAGACAAAATGAAGCTTCATTTTGAGGAAGGTTTTGTTGCTTCCTGCTACCAAAGGCTGTAATGGCTCAGCATAAAATATCCTTTCTCTTCACAAATCCCACCTGCAATGATGGAACAGAAGCCTCTCCTACTGCCTCTGGAATTCAAGTGGCAACATCCACCCCAGCACATACACAGACACTATCTTTTATGTTTATCTCCTCCCATATCCTCTTGCCTCAGCAGAAAGGATGAGTGAATGACAGGAACAACTCTTGATTAGCCAGAAAAGAATATTGTAGGAGTCAGCAACTGAAACACCCCCTTAGGGGAGATACCTGGCCATCCGTTAGCCTGAAAGCCAGAGTTTATATGAAAATCTATTTCTTTCAGCTGCCAAGGTGGCTGAAGACTCAGTACTCTGCACATATATTTGGTTATGTATTTACTGTCTGGCCACGGTGCACAGAGTCTTATTTTCTGTATAACATATCTTCAAAGTAAACATTTATCTTTTAATTTGGTTAATGTTTTCTTCTGCTACTGTTCCTAGATTTCACTCGGATATGCTTTCCATCTCCTAACACATCTCTGCTGACTGATCACTAGCTGGGGTATAATTGAAATATCTGTTGCTGATGTACACTCCATTAATTATTTGTGATAGCTTTGCATTTCTCATGGAAGTGTGCAGCAGCAGCCTTTTCTGGAGCTGCAGGGAGACCTATGATCTGAAGCACTGGGGTACGCTCCCTCCTGACAGCTCTGTGCAAGATTTTTGAGAAAGTGAGGGAATAAGGGAGCTTGCAAGTGAGGAGAAGCACTTCTCATAGAGAAAGTAAGCTGATTCTCAGGGTGCAGGAGGAAGCCACGCTGGAGGAAAGACAGAGCCATTTTTCTGCTGCATCCCCAGTACGTTTCCCCCAGAGGCTGGTGCTGGAGGCAGTGGCATGAAGGAAATTCCACTGGTGGGACCTGACAGCTTGTTTCAACATAGACCACTTTCAAATACCCTCATCATGAGGTGTCGAGCATAGCTGCAGATCTCTGGGGCCTTACAGCAGGGGTCCAGAAACACCAGTATGTGTGAATAGCTCCACTGTGTGCCATTTTAATCCAGGCAATAGAATTGCTGAAAATGGGGCCGGTGTGTTTCCTGGGAGCTGGGCAAGGTGTTCTCAGCAGCCCATTATATGATGCAGCATTTCTTCTGCCAGTATGGGGCACTGAAGCTAAGGGAAGAGAAACCTTTCTTGTGCTATTTTTGGCCATCTTAGAGAGAAAGAAATCTAATCATGGCCCCTGGCTTGTCATCTTTTCATGAAAGCAGCATAAGCCAGAGCTTCCAGCAAGCCTCATAAAACTCTGGATTTACAGGGGACCTTTCATCTGCATCCATTTAAAATGTTCCCTGCTAGGCAACTGACTATGGACGGAAATCATCATTTGAAAAGATCTTACTTTAAGGACTGTACACAGTGTCTTAAATGCTGCTTCAGTTCTTCATCCTTTTCATAGGATTCCAGCATGGTGTGTGCATCATCGTGGCGATAGCAGTAGATTTTATATGTGTCTTCTAGTGGGCCTTTAATCTGCAAGAACACTTCCCCTGTTAAAGAGAAAAACAAAGCATGTCAAGCCAGACAACAGCATCTCAGAAGGAGTTTTATTATTCCACCACATTAGCCGTGAGCTAAAAAGGCTGCTTTCCGCTTTACTTCCCTTAGAAATGATCTTGCGTGTTTATGTGCATTATTTATTACATGTATTTCTCAGCTGCTCATCTTTGTCACAGCCAGCCACCATTATACCAGCGTTAAAGCACGAAATTTCTCCAGAGAAAAGGGACGAAATCTCTACACCTGCACCCCTGCATATACAATCCCCTACTTCACTGCCCCACCTTACAACCCCTGCAGTGAGAACCAAATGGCAGAGCTTTGCTGCAAAGTAGAGACCATGTTGGCCTTGTGGGCTGCCAGGAGGAAAGAGTGTAAGGATATTCATTTTCCTTTTGACTTTTTTTTTTTTTCAGCTGGATATGAACTTAAATGGGTTATAACGGGAATAATGACTCCATCTCCCATTAGCCATTTCATGTTTATCTGTTTTGCAGCATCCTGAAATGGCAGTTGTTAAGGCCTAGAGTGGAGAATGTTCCTCACATGACAGAGGAGCAACCTCCACCTTTTCCTCTAACGAATTAAAACCGCTGTGGATTGCAGCCATTTCCATACAGTATGAAAGGGGATCCTCGGTTGCATCATTTTTTCCCAAAAAACAGTTGGGAATTTTAGAGGCACTGAAGTAGTCCTGCACCCATTTCCCATCTAAGTTTGGTGCCCGTTTCTTTCAGCTTGTAACTCCTGTGCTGCTTTCTGTGTATATAAGAAATATTATCCAGGCAGAGAAAGCACGTTTCATCTCTTCTGCTGAGATATTCATTAGGTTCTCACACTCTAATGTAGCAGCATCCCGATCAGCATCCTTGGAAATGCACATAATAAACAATAGCGATGGTGAAAACTACTGTCTCAGGCATTTACAGAAAAATTACATCTACGTGGCAACCAGTCAGATGTTTTATAAACACTCCTGTTGAGTTATAGCCATGATTATTAAAGTTAAAAGCTGAGCAGCACGTTAATTGGGAGCCCTATTCATTCACAGAGTGAGCACAAAGCTGTCAGGCATCCTGCCTCTTTCATCCTGACCGAAGTCGGCTGTTTCATAATACATTGCATTGAACTGCTCTGTCTTAAAGTGAAAAATGATTCAGTTACCACAGTAACACAGCTCTGGGTTTCTTCCCTAGCAGTGAAGGTTAACTGGGCTGTCTAATGCATGTTGGTTTCAAGGTGCGAACAGGGGAACAACAACAACCGAGTTAAGAACAGAGAAGTTCATTTTAGTTACTGTAAGGCCACAGTCAGAAAAGCACCTGCATCATAAAGCTGCATCTTCTTCAGGTGCTGTCATCTGTTTTCTCTATCTTGTGCTAAATGCCAGTGCTGATGGTTAACAACGCACACTGCATCCTGACTTCCCCATAAACTCTACACAGGGCCTTAATTAGCCAACAGTGTAAGGGGAAACCATAACAAGCTTTCTCCTGATCCTGTGCCCTTGGCAGAGATGCTGAATTCTCACATTTATCATTAACTTTAAGCAGAGCTCCAAGTGCTTAGCACAACCCATAGTACATGCAGCTTTTAAGAGAGATTATGTTTTCTGCAGCAAAACACGCAAACTATAGACTTAGGCTTTCCTTCAGCATATACTGGAGCCTGGAAATAGTCATTCTCTCCTCCACCATGGAAAAGATGAGCATTCATTTGGTGTATTGTGCCATAATGATAGATACTTTCATTTGTGATAAAATAATTAGAGAAATTATGTGCTGATTTCATGGATGGGATCTTTTAAAAGCAGCTGGGGTCCGTAAGCCTAAAACTCTTCTAGGTTCTGGGTTGTATAGATTGAATCAGTTGAGCACTGGGAATATCACTGTGGAAACTTGCTTTATGGACCAAAAATGCATCATATTTGGGCACAGGTTTATAAATAATGAATCTTTAGAGCATTCTGACAGATCCACAACTGCCTGATGCCTCTTCTTGAGCATGGTGGTCAGACAGTCTCAAAGAGGCAACCTAGGAGGAAGGCTTCAGTGACAGCAACACTTCCTCCTTACAGTTTTCAGTGATGCTTCCTCTGTGAACAGCAGTGGGAAAAGGAGGAAGAAAGGGCCCAATATTTAAAGGCAGAGTAAAATTACTAAGTCTTCATATTCCTCCATATACAGCAACCAGATCACAGAGGAGAAAAAACACAAAGGAGAACTAGAAAGATCATTGGACTTCTGCTGCTTTTAGCTTCAGAAGACTGAGCACCAAAGCTACATTAGCATTTTAGCGCAGATTAGGAGAGGGCTTTTAAAGCCAGTCTCTCACTGTGCTTCATCTCCCATGCCATGGCTTTGTGGAGAAACAGTTAACAGACACATAGACTGGATCCTTTTGAGGCAGTAATTACCAGAAGATATACTCTTAGGGCACAGCATAAAGTGTACCTCTCGATCTACAGGAATAGGCTAAAGCTAATCTGAAATAAGACCTCTTGAAATTTGTATATACCAGGTCCTCAGCACCAACTGTTCTCTTATACAAGTCTGCATCCATGGGTACTACAATTTGTCAGTGTAGGCATATCCTAAGATGTGGAGACTAAAATTAGACATCAATATAGGTAACTACATAATTTTGGTTTCTAACTCGTGAAACAGCAGCTCTCCGCCTCACCATGACCGGGCTTCCTTCCAAAGGAAGATGTATCAGTGGAAGATGTTTAAATACCACAAACACAATAGGATACAGTGGGTGTGCTAAACAGTTTCTCATCCTGCTTTTTCCTTAGAATGGCTTTAACAACTTTTACAATGAATATGAGGGAGAATTCTGAAGACACAACTGTAATCTGCTCTATTTTGGAAGGCGACAAACTTAGTAACTTATTGTTTACAATGATGCAATTATTCTCCCTGCTTTAGACTCAGCCTTCGGAAGAACTGCTCTCGTCTTATGTTCCATCTTTTTCCCTGCCATAATTTAGCCAACTTTCTGTTCCAAAATCCTATACATTTTGATGGTCCTTTGTCTGATTCTGGAGAAATACACAGTACTAAACTGATTAAATTTCTTGTCCTTACTTCTGGATATGGCACCAGACTGAAAGAATGATTCTCCTCGCTGTTGAGAAAGCCACTTCCTGCTAGAATAGAACATTGCTTATTAAGGGTATGACTCATCATGATGCACTTTTATTGAAACACTGCCAAACAACACAGTTTCATCAAACTACGTTAAGCTGTTGCCTTGGCAAACCAGATTGAGACATGCTAGGATTAATACCTTTCCTAAGCTTTAATACTGTGTTCCCTAGCCAAATGGCAACTGACCTTTTTTTTTCCCCCATTATTTTTCAAGAAGATGGTTCTTTCTATCACACGTTACCTGTGGTACATGGTCAGTATAGTGAAAAAAGAACCCCTCTGACCTCTGAATGATAGCTGAAAGTTTTTTAAACTAAACTGGCTAACTTTGCACTCAAGTGAATTACCATTTCTCACTTGATTTCTTAAGTTGGATCACCTACCACCTCTGCACTTAATAAGCAATTACAGAAGAGCTGATGAATGGAAACTTCTTAAATCTCTTCACCTGTGCCAGAATGTCAAGTGAATAGATCCCAGCCATAACATTTATGAGCTACTGAACGTATGACTGCTGTGATATATCCAGGGCAAATCTATTTGCTAAAAATACTCATGATTCCTACAGATATTCCTACACAGATTCACACAAGCTCCATATTGATTACTGCTTTCTTTCTTCTACTGGCCATGTCTCTGTTAATCATACTTAATCACCTTTTACGTTAATTACATTGCCAGTAAATATGTTATTGATGTTTGGGTAGATTTTTTTGGTGACAGTTTTATTATTCCAATCACCCCTAATGCATTTCTCAAATGGTACAGGTATGGACACACAATATAAAAGTTGTTTTAAGCATAATGAGTTAGGTGGGTAATATTCAACTGGATGAAAATGATGTTATCATTATATAGCATAAATCAGTATTGCAGTTTTCATTCATGATAAGCTCACTCTCTCCCTTTCTCCTTCCCCTCAACATCCAGAGGAGCAAGCACCATGATCAAACCTGACATGAGCACACCAGAGCCACTGGACAGGTTTCACATCTCCTTTTTCCTGTATTACTGTGGACAGCTTGTAGCACGTTACTCTCTGAGAGTGGTGCTAGTTTAGTCTGATGAAGGTATAGGACAGGAGAATGTTATGTTTATTCATTCACATGGCTTTGTAGAACTCAAGAGGACAGTAAACATACCGATTAGTTGCATGGGTGGTTCCACATCTGTTGTGGCTTCTTCCAGCAGTGACAGCAGCTTGGCTGATATTTGATGGACTGATTCAATGTTGCTAAACAAGCAATCCACATCAAAGCGAGCAATCTAATGGAATACAAATATTAAGCAGCTACTGAGAAAGGATAAAAAAGGACATTGTATTTTACAGACCTTCTCTTGGTAAGGCCTTCAGGAAGCACAATTTCTGCAAAATGTAACATAAACATCCTCCTTGTGACTTTCGGGACGCATACGGTTTTCAGATCAGTAGAATTGGGTTGACACAGTTAACAAAGGGCATTTTATCAAGTGATTTTAACATTATTTTGAACTACTATTTCCTAATTTGAAAGTGTTTACCTAGAAAGGAAATAAATATTATCATCTGAATGAAGAAAAGTCATTTAGCTGGCTTTAAAATGTTTATTTTCCCATTGAGAAGAAGAATAGTTGGCAGTGGATTTGATTCCTTGCTTTCCAGTTGCTCACAGAGGCTGCTGCATGAATTGGGACCTTGATGCTGTAGTGCCAGCTATGAGGTACGAAGATTTTCAAATGATGATACCATTTTAAGTTAGCTGTCCTGTAAATCTGAAGCGTGCAATCAAGATCATACAATTTCCACTAAAAGTAACACTTTAAAATTCTGGGTATTAATATAATCAAAGACAGAGACCAGGAGCACAGCATTGACTCCAGTGAACTGGTTCAATTTACATCAGCAAAAAATTTGTCTCCATATCTTATTGTCTCCCTTGCTCATATTAAGCAAAAAATGTTCAGGACACGTGCTTTTTGTACAACATACTCCCTTGTGCAGCTGCATGATAGTTAATATTCAGGCACAACTGGGGATAGCCAGTGGTGACGTGTTAACACGGAGAACAAAGGCAAGACTGATTTTGACATCTATATCTGTACCCACTAAACATCCCCCTCCATTAGAAACAGAACTGCTCGCTTGCATAGCAGCTCTCCAGATGCTGGGAAGATCAAATTGCATGTTATTGTAGCCAAATCAGCAATATACTTTCAGTTCTGCCATAATTAATTTTTTAATAATTATTATAGGGCTGAAACATTTTTTATTCATTTAGAAATAGGAAACAGATCCATTCCTAGGTCAATTTTCTACATGTTATCCTTCTCTAAACACACTACAAACTTTCAAATATGGTAGTTTATCCGAGAAGTAGACTTAAAACCATACAATATTTTGAAAGCCTTTCAAAAATTGCAGAGGTTATTACATTAAGGCAGTTATAATCTCTACTTTTCCTCTGTATTCATCTGTCACTGGACTTCTGACCTCCACTCCCGCACAATGCCTACATTGCTTTTGGAACTGTGTTGTGACTAGGCACACACGGTAACATGGTGACAAAGGACAGAATCAAAGCGTGTTTTCAGTTGGCTGGACAAGAGCAGAAGAATACAGCATGTTTGTTACAAATCTCAATGAGTTCGAGCAGAGAGTGCCCTCACTGGGTACTGGTCGGGAACCAGCAGAGACCACTCCAAAGCAGACGAACAACTGAGAGGAGAAAGGACTTAAGAACTGCTTAAAGTTAAACCAGCAGATGCCAGCTCTTCCAAAAATGGGCTGGAACAAATTCTGACAGTTTTAGGAAACAAAGGGATGGTCCTGCAGGCAGCGTCAACATCACTTAAAAATTCTTTGTCCCCTATACTACTATTTTGTGACCAGTTGTGTAAGGAATCATATATACAGAACACAGGCCTACGGTCTGTTTAAAATCCCTTCTACGCTGCATTAGGAGCAGATATAATTTGTGCAGCTTCTGTGAACGCTATATTGCAAGCCCCACTAATTTAAGTCTTTCCCTGGACAAGCTCTTCTATTCCCAGCTTGAGACTGCACAATTTTTCTAGAAATTGAAATGTTGTTGAGGAAAAGGTGCTCTTTGAAGTCTCGGCTGAAAAGGAAACTGAGTATCATTGGCCTAATAAGATCTTTTGCCTGTAAGATAGCTTATGAGCCTTCCTTCCTCAATTTAGCTTTTCTGCGAGGAATGCAAATTTCCAAGGCGCTCGCTGGGCTGTCTGTCATGCATGGTGTCTCTCCACACAGTTGTCAGAGAAGCTGGCTGAAGTAATTTTTAAGACAGAACTTAACCCTGATGGGAAGGTTAATGCCATTCCAGACTGTTGCCATGGAAAATATTTCTTCTTATTGTTTTTTACTGCTTTTAGAGGTGCCAGTAAAGGTCTGCCGGGTATGTGCCAGCAGTTATGTGCACAGCAAAAGGGGCAGAAGAAGCTGCCATTGCAGCCTAAGCCTGGGAGCAGGCATATAGCATCTAAGCTGCCCTCTGGGCAAACACCTCAGTGCAGGTTTTACACACCTGTAATGCCAAGGATCAGAACTGTATCTGACTTCCCACTCTCCTCACTACAGTTCTGGCACATCCGCCTGGAAAGCCAGCTCTGGCCCTGCATCAGGCACCATGCCAGCCTTCAGGTTGCCATCTGTGCTTGCCTTAAGATTATCTGCCAACAGAGCGTAGGTGAATTCAGATCTTGACGTCACCCCCTGGTCCTCCGCCCTCGGCACTTACCTGCTTGTTTCTCAGAGGCTGAATCACTTCCTTGATGCAGAGATCCAGGTCGCTGATATAGTCCCTCTCTGTTTGCATGAGCTCTGCAATGATTTTTACCCTCTTGGCCATCATGCGTTTGGTAGTTTCCTCATCCTCCCGTGGCAAGGTGGCAGGGGATGTGGATCCTGACTGTGGGGCCATCTTTTCTGTTTAAAAGAGTATTGAGGGAGGCCTGTAAGGAACATCATCATTTCACTGTCCTGGCCACGCTTCCACTACTGCCTGAAACACAAAGACCCCAGATGCTCTCAGTGCCTTCCCCACTGAACACAGCCCTGCATCATCCTGGTCACGCTGAAATCCATATACAACTGATACCCTCTAAAACCACAGTCTCAGGCCGAAGTCTATTAAGACTTTATGAAGGGTGAGAACATGTTCCTGTGGAAGGAAAAGGCTGTGTTTATTGTAAACTTCACTGGAATAACCATTGTTCTGTACGATGTATTACTGAGGTCTGTTCATGGTATGGATGATGATGAAGTCTGTAATTCTTTTAAAAGAGTTATTTTAAGAAGGCAAAGGAATTACAGGAGAATATGGGAAAACCTTCAGTGATCACACTTCTTGTGACAGCAGAGATCACTGGGGTCACGAGATTCTTATCTGCTTTCCCACATTTAAAACCTAACCCGCTTAATTTGTTCCAAATACATGAAAATGCACGGGAATCTTCTACAGACAGGTAATCTACCTGTGCTACAGGGTCCACGCACAACCTACTTATCTGTAATGATGGCTTTCCCTTTGGCTGGTTCTGAAGGCAACCTGCAGGCACTCATGGCAGCTGTACAAGGGGCACAGAATTTTGTCAGCGTACACTGACAGTCTGTATTTTTCATTAGGAAAAACAGAGGGGGAAAACGTGGAAGATTTCAGAGGGTATTCTGGTGTTTTCCCGCCAGCCACAAGATGGTGCAGAGTACCAGCAAAGACAGGCGGATCATTACTGCGCTCATCTCCGCATTACCCAGGTCGTGGCTTGACAGCATCGGATTTTCTCGCTCAGCAGCAAAGGACAGGAATCTCTGCTGAGGATCAGGCTGTTACGCCTTGATGGCAGCTCCTTGTAGGAAGCCTACCGTATAATGAGCCACGAGCAAGCAGGATCTGATGCCTTGCTGGCTAATAACTGATACTGAATAGATTGCTGTTGTTTGATTTGATTGTTGAGGGTGGGGTCATGAGCACTCAAGTGAGCACCAAACGGAGCCCAGCTCACCCATACAATGCAGGTCAGTGCTGCAGATAATAACCAGAAGTTGGACTTGTGAGGAAGCCAGGCAATCTTCTGGAGAGAGGACTTGGAGCTGTCTTCTACTGAGAGCTGTAAACTCTTACGAATGCAATGCATCACCAGCCTCAGGCCCTTCTACAATGATGCTGACGGCTTGTATTCAGAAAGGATGGTTTTGTTATTAATCCTAGTCAAATTGATGTGAGCACAGTCTGATTTAAATAGCTGCACTGGGGACTGCACCTCTGCTTCTGTCCTGGTAGTTTTCAACGGGGAGGACAAGGAACCTGAAGAAAGCTGGGGTGAGCTGCTTTTCCAGACTTTTTTTCTATTTTCTATTTCAACGTTCTTCCCTTCTCTAGCGTAAATCTTCTTTCTACCATTGAGTTTTTAGCATTTAAATCTCTGTATAACACGGGCATAAACATTTTGTCCTAGAGTTTGTACGCAGACAATGGAATGGAATGGGAACAAGAGCAGGATGTCTCCTCTCTCCAAGGCCTTGAGCCTTGGAAGAATTTTAAGCTGAATTCTCCCCTAGAGAGCCCCTGCTGGTGTGAGTGTATGTCTCGTGTGGGTATTCACCTCGCTTCAGTCCTCAGCCCCCAAAGGTGCAGTGTGCTGAAGGAAATGGACTCAGTGCTCACTTCACTGTGGAGAGCAGAAATCTATTCTAGTACTTCTTCATGGCTCCCTCTGAGCCACTGTCTGCTAGGGCTGTGGAATGAGACCTCCCTGCCTGTCGCTTATGTGCTAACACGGCAGGTAGTAACCACAATTACAAATTTGCAAGGAACCACACAAACAATCCAATTTAGTTCCAGTCCTGCACCAAAACCAACATTCCTCTGGAGATCAGGTGTGAAATAGTTTGTACGCGTGTGACTGAACGTGAGCGTTTAGGAGGAAGGTCTTAGTTAGAAAGGTTTTGTCTTATATGCAGTACCACTACGGTATCAGATGGAGCCTGAAGGTGGAACACAAGAAGCTCTGTAGAAGAACTTCTCCATCTTTTATAGTGGTGGCAGGGATGGCATTACAGGAACAAAATAAAGGCACTGTGGCACTGTATCCCACCTCAGGCTCAAATCCCAATTCCCAGAGAGGCTGTTTTTTTTTTTCAGCTTATGCCATTAGATCGCCCTGATCAAATTTGATTCAGGAATTATGTCAGGGCTCATCTATTATCCTTATTGCATGCTGGATAATAATGCCAGGAAATAAAAACTGATCTCAACAGGAAGAAATAATGGCGAGAAATAGCATGTAGATGCTGTTTCCTTGCAGAAAACATGTTTTTTAATAAAAGTACCCTTTTGTTACAAGGAATATATTTTTTTTCATTTTCACTGAACACATTCACGTTTTCATTTTAGACATGTCTGTCTCTGTAGAATGCAAGAGCAAGATACTGAAATGATAATTACAGCCAAAACCTGTGATTTTACATTCAGCTGATTGCTTTTGACCAGTTTAAGAACGTTAGTAGCCTGCTGAAATCCTTGCAAAGTAAGTGAAAGTTTAATGAGCGCACAAACAGCCCTGGAACAGTTCAGAGAGAGGATTAGCAGGAAGAGACATTGCTGAGGATTAACAATTATAGTAAGAATTCAGCTCATTCATCCTTGGAAGTGACAGGTGTAAAAGTAAAAGAAAAACATTGTCTTTCTCGAATGGTTTATTATACAAGTATTTCTTAAGACATACGCCAGTGTAATTGGTACTTTTAGTAGATATAGAAATGGAAAGTGGAAGGCAGCATTTGCAATTGTTACTTTGCAAGGCCAGTTATCTGCAGGAGCTGCCTTTCTGGAAGATTTTGCATTGGAGAGGGAGCTTGTGACTTTGGTTTTGAGCCATGGAAGTGCACAGCTCTGCCCACAGGACATGAGAAGCTCTGTGTGCGATGCCACGGACAAAGCAGCCGCATGTGTAGCAGAAGCAGCTTCTTGCAAGCATGAAGTCTAATACCATCCCCCAGCTGGAGACAACCCACCAAAGCTTGGAGACCAGCAGTGCACAAATAGAGCATCTCCTAGGCACGTGGACAGACTGCAGAAGCAGTCAGGGCAGGTTTATAAGATGATGCATGCAAATTTCCCAAGCTTTCCTCCTTATAGAGAGCAGCTCCCAGAGGTCTGCTCCAGCCCTCATTCCCCCAGGTGAGATACTCAGGGTGGATATTAGGTTTGCCATGGGGGGCAGGACACAGGTTTCTCCACACCTAATGCTTTTCATCTGGAAGTGAAAGTAGAGGCACGGAATATAGCAACAAGTACAACAACGTCAATGCATGAAGGGGAGTGAGAGAGCTTTTTCATGCTCAAGCGCCATTTGGAGGACTCCAAAGTAAGCCCAGCGCTCACGTAGTGCAGGTGAGGGAATTTTGCCTGGCATGAGGCATAAGTTATCAAGGAACAGCAAACAAATTACAGCATTACTGTATTTTCACAAGTGAAACTTGAACCTCACGCCACCTTAGATAAAATTATGCTCTGTGAAAGCAAGCCCTCAGATAGCCTGTACCCTCAGATAACCCAGAGACCGTACACAGGAATCGACACCACTTTTATCAGCTGGATTTGCAAGTGAGACACAGGCAGTTTAGGCATGGAAATACAAAAAGGATTGGGAAAGGGTTGTAGAAAATGCCGCTGTTTTTTTTTCCCACCACACACTCGTATATGCTGGTAACATTATTCAGGAGCAGGTTTGTTGCTCAGGGGCAGGTTTGTTGCATGGCTGCTACAGATGCAAAATGCCCCATGATGGAATATGAAGGAGAACACTGCAGGACCAGCATGACCTTGCAGCAGGCTTCCAGGGCAACAGGTTTGCTCATAAAGCCAGAGACTTATGTGCAATCAGGTCATTCCGTCTTTGATCATTTCTTGTTCCATAAGGTGCAGAAAATATTTACATTCAATATGCAAGTTCTTTCTTCAATTCCTTGACAGCAGCTCGCTTTAATTATATGTGTGCTGACAGGACTACAGAGAGATCCCATGTGACCACAGGGGAAGGGAAGAAAGCTTATCATCAGGTGACAGAAGAATGCCCTCATTGTTAGCACCAATGCCTACAAACAAACCTTTCCAGAGCATCATACACCGATACAAATGCACCGCTCCAGCGGCACTGAGCGAGTATGTTAATAGTGGGAGAACCAAGGAAGGGCTGCATCTGAACTGCTCCCCCTGGGGACGCGTGCACCTCCAGATCTGAAGCACACAGCGGGACTTTACTGTGCTAAGTGCTGTGCAAACACAGCAGCACAAAATGGATTCTGCTCTGAGAAGATGAGATCACTTCCCAGCCCGGCTGTCACTGCAGTAAGGTCAAGAAAAACTTTCATTGTAATAAACCTGGAGGTAAACAGAATTAGATCCTCTGGGTTCAAATTTGCACATGGGGGCATATTTTCATCAAGCCATCTCTTGCCCATCAGGAAATAATCCAGACTTCTCCTCCTTTCTGTACTTCATTCAGCAAACCAGCTGCTCCAAAGATCAATACATTTTGCAACAGGAAATCATCTGCATTGTAGCACACAGAAAGTTAATCAGTAAGCACAGAGCAAAGCAAACAAGGAACTGGGGAGGGACATGGAGGATCTCTACTGCTGGCAGGAGATGCAAACGCCAGGTCATCAGGTGCCTAGTGGGAAGGAGTGGCGAGCTGTGGGCAGGCAGGACAGGATGGAAGAAGGGCCCTGCTAGGATACCAAGGGGTAGCAGCTTTCCAGGAGTTGCTATGATTCTGTGGGTTTCAGCTTCATTTGTGGTGTCAAATATTTCTCAGAACTACATCAGACACAAGCAAAAAGCAAAAAATGTGGGGTTCAGCTACGAGAACTAAGGCAATATTTTAGGAGGAAGTTTTTCACACAGAGGGTGGTAACGCACTGGAACAGGTTGCCCAAGGAAGCTGTGGATGCCCCATCGCTGGCATCCAAAATGCCAGGCATGACCACATCACTGTGGTCCTTTTCAACCCAGGCCATTCCATGATGCACTCTCCATGATATGCTTTCTAATACGTTGTGGTAGCTGAATGATTTGCATCAGTGTATCTCATACTGATGTACTGAAATTAATGCATGTGCAAATCATTTGATAGCACGGACGACCCATTCCCAGCTAGTTAGAAAGAAGTTAGTATGTCATAGATCTGTAATGCAAGGAGTATGTTCAAGGGACACACTACCTTGCTGAACACTGTGAATGTTCATCTCCAGCTCTTTCTGGGAACCCACCATTTTCAATAGCTCGTTTTTCATACCAAGCACAAGTTTGGCACATGCTTATTAACAAACAAACAAGAAACCCTAGCAGAAGTGAGCTATGTTTGAAACCTCTGTTTACTGTTCTGCCCCTTCTGGCTGATGGCGTCTATCCCCATGATTCATTTACTTCAGTCTGCCCTGATTCTGCAAACAGTGACATGCCAATAGGTACATCCACGCACATAGGTACTGCACCAGGATGATGACAGCTGTAGGTTAATTCACAGATTGATCCCAGCATTAATGCAACACATAGATATTGATATTGTTACTTTTCCGCCTGCTACTGATGGATTTTCAGCTGTAGGAGACCAGCACCTACCGGTTAAACGGCTATGGTAATACTTCTGAAAACAGCTGCTAAATATTATTTTGTGCCACTTAAGGATAGTAGAAAGAGCATATTTGCAGGAGAAAATCCTGCATTACAGGAAATAGCAATCATAGAGCTGGGCACTGCATAGAAATATCATAGAAGCTGGATCTAAGCTCTTAAAATGACCCTCCATATTATTTCTGCCTCAAGTCCTGGTGAATTTATCTTCCTTAACCCCTTTCTTCCCTCTTTAGGAAGGTAATGCTCCCTTCCGGCTGATGGAGTGCTGAGGACAGTTCAACCAAGGTGTGCCTGGACCCATCCCATAACACAGCTGCAAGCTGAGCTCCAGGTGGCTGCATGGCTGTCTCACCAACCTGCCATTTGAAAGCAATACCTTTCTTCCCCTTATCTAAAATGGAGCTGGTGGCACTTGGTTATCTCACAGGATGAGCTGAAATGGGTGCATTCAGGTTAGTCAAGCTCTTGGAGAATATAATGGTTACTTTGCACCTTGCTTCCTTTATCAACAGGAGGAAAACTGGGAGGCATTGTATGTCCATTCACACCTGAGAAGGTATTGAATAGACGTATCTAGGATAATAATCAACTTGAAAATGGTTACTTGGATTTTTTAATGAATCCTTCATTTTGAAGTGAAAAACACTTCAAAACAGACAAACAAACAAACAAAAAAAAAACCAACACAAAACAAGGTTTGCACTTTGACAATGCTATTATTGTTCTTATGTTTGTAGACTTACAGAGCAGGCCACCTTGATTGCCACGGGTATCTGGCTGGCGGGTCCCATTCCCCACCCTCTTTTAGAAAGCAGTTTGTATTCCATATAAAAGAACAAAACTTGCAGGAAGTCCACTGGGGTGCAAAGATACCTGACTCCCCGTGCTCAGCTTGGGCTGATTATCATTAGCTGTGGCAGGACCCTGCTTCTCACTGGAAACCCATCCTGCTCGTGCGAGATTCACATCTGCACAGTTTGCTCCCTGTCCTCCACATCCTTGTTTGTGCAATGCCTACTTCAGCTCTGCGGACCACCTGTTAGAAAACACATTAGCAGGAGACTATGGGGAGTTAACTAAACATAGAGCTTTCCAAACATGTGCATCCCATTCATGCAGGACCAGACACAAGTACAAACTATTGTCACTTGAATCTTTTTGCAAAACATTTACCATTTCAGAGCCATCAGAGACTCCAGGCCCAACAATATGAAACAGAGTGTTTGCTTCACCAACAGAACTGTTTGCTTTTCTTACCAAGGAAGGAGAACTGAAAAGTTTTGTGATATGACAAAGGGAAATGGTTTCAAACTAAAGCTAAAAGTGGGGAGATTTAGATTGGACATAAGGAAGAAGTTTTTTACACTAAGGGTGATGAGGCACTGGCACAGGTTGCCCAGAGAGGCGATGGATGCCCCATCCCTGGAAACAGCCAAGGTCAGGCAGGAGGGGCTCTGAGCAGCTGATGGAGCTGTAGGTGTCCCTGTTCACTGCAGGGCAGTTGGACCACATGGCCCTTAAGGGTTCCCTCCAATTCAAACTGTTCTATGATTCCACAAACAAAAACACTTCCCTCAATACTAGTTTTATTTAAGTATTTATTAAGTATTTAACAAACTAATTTATTAAGTATTTAAGCACTGAGAAGAAAAATGAAGAGCATACAAGGAGTACCTCATTGGCATCAGTGGGTAACAGATTAGGTCTGGGACCTGTGATCTTCACCAGATCCAGGCACATCTGGATCACCACAATTAGATCCAGATCAGGCCTTTGCACACAGCTCCACGTCTTCATAGGAATTCCTACCCACTTTGTACTTTTACTCCGAGGACAGGCAACTTCTGATTGAATGCAAAGCCTGCAGGTGCCTTGTTACCCACCAGCATTTGTCTTCTGCAGACATAAGCACGCACAGCAAGCCAGCACTGAGTGGGCACTCTGCCACTTGTGGCCACAGCAGCCTCAGCTGGAGGTGGGAGCTGCAAAGCTGGATTTACCACCCTGCTGGCCCGTGGCCATCAGCATAACCTCACACGCTGCCATGCCAGCCAAGCCTTCCCTGCCTCCTTCACTCCAGACTTCAAGCAAGAGACGCTCCCAGAATAAGCACACTGTGCAGAAGAGGAGGGCTTGGTACATTTGGATGGATCCCACTCTACAACCAGACCTGACCTGGGCAGCCCACTGCGCAAGCAAGACTGCTGTTCCAGTGACACACACGCACGTGTGCTGGGAGCTCGCCCACCCAGCCGCATCGATTCCCACTCACACCCCGAAGCGCCTCTGCCAGAGCCGTGCCCGACTTAACCGAACATCTTTCATCCCCCCATTGATTAGTTGTCACGAGGAGGGAACGCTGTAATCAATGAACCTCTCAGTTGCTGTCAGCATACGCAGCCCCCATAGAAATCCTATTATTTTCTGGTTTATTATTTTATTTTCTGCTTTTATTGTCTCTCTGAAAGAAAATTGCTTCCTAATTAAATGCATCAAAACCATAATACAGTAACCTAAGGTATTTTTCTACTTTACTTCCCCGTAAAGGATTACTGCCACAAGAGTGACTGTCACAGGCAGTTATATCACTATTAGTAATAAATGTTTATATTGTGATGCTACTCAAACCCCGCATTTGTGATGAGATCCCGCAGTTCAAGACCCCAAAAACCCACAGCAATCCATCAGCAAGTGTTTCAGAGCTCTCCCTGAAATAGCTATGCTCCTCTTCCACGCTTTCCCTCCATTTGTGGCGTTGCATTTAATTTGTAATTGACAGGCCCAGTACTGACATAATTTGGCAATTCCTGGCCCAGGCACAACTTGGTTATTTGAAGAGAAACGCTCCTCGTAATGGTATAATTCGAACCAGCATATCCATCAAAGCAGGCATTGGGATGTATCTCAGCTCAGGCTCATACAATCTGAGCAACAGATTAACGCATTAGGGATGCTGGTATTTTCAACTGGAAGACAAAACTGCCCTCGATGCTTCTGATCAGTCAGCGTGCAGCCCGCTACATGTGGTAAGAAAAGGCAGCCAGGGTGGAGGCACGGCCTTTTCAAGTCACTGCCCGCATCGCAGATGCGTTCAGGTCAAGAAGAGGAGAAAGACCCCTGCTGCAGATGCACTGCCCTGGAACGCATCAGAACCTCCATACCGACCTCAATTACATTTCACGCGCTGCGTGCACGACGGGATTTAGAAAACATGAGGGATGAGCAGAGGCAAGCGCTCGGTCCTGCAGTACAGGTGGCCGGGCAGAGCCTGCCGTGTCCGTCTCCAGAGCCACACTGTAGCCCAGAGGCGTCGTGCTCCCACCCAGCGCGGGCATCGCAGCACCCAGCGCGCTTCCCTGGAGTACCTTGCAGCTTCTGGCCGTACTCCGTCCTGTCTGACTGACTCCTGCGCAAGGCACCGTGCTCCCCAGCCCCGCTGCTCTCCACCACGGGCTCCGTCCTCCTCCTCTCCCCCATGTACAGCCTGTGCCGCAGCAGGGCCAAATTCTTCCTCCGGCCCCCTACGCCGTCCGTGCTCGCCATGGCCAGGCTGGCGTGGGGCAGGAGAGGAGGGGACGATCTCGGGCGGGCGGCTCACCGCTCAGGGGAAGGCTCAGCCTTTCCACCTGTGCCGGTGCGGCTCCACCTCCGGGAAGCTGCCGCCCCAGGCGGTGTTTGCGTTCACCTACTGCGTGTGTGTGAGCCCTACGGGGCCGGTTTAAGAACCACCCCAAGCTGCAGCCACTGCCTTTCCCTGCTTCGTGCCTTTCCCTGCTTCGAGGGACGCTCCTTGGCTCCTTTGGCTGCAAGACGGTCACAACCCATCAGCAAGGTCAGAAACAGCGTGCGGCCCACTCTGATCCCACCCAGCGCTGTGTTCCTCTTGCACGGGGACACTGGTAGAAGCCCAGGCACGGAGCAGAGAAGGGCCTGCACACACCAAGGTCACACTGAGTCATGTGGAGGACCTGGAGGGGCTGTTGTGACGAATTGCTGTGCTCCGATGGCAGCAAAACAGCTGCTCGCAGTACCCCTGGCTCAGTCCTTGGGAGAGACCTTATTATCCTATTTGCTAGCAATGGCCTCTGGCACTCAGGCACTGCCTGGGGATGCCGTGTAGCGACGGTCTAATCAAACTCATGTCAAAACAGCAGGAGCTGCTGGCATCTCAGCTTGGACCCAACTTATCCTGGCAAGAGCCCCAACAGCCGTCAGCGGCAATCATGGCCACAGCGGTGATACTGGCCCTGCAGCCCCGTTGTTTTTAGGGAGCGGTGCATCAGGAGCCCCGTGGGCACCCTGCTTGTGTGAGGCGGCCACGCGCCCAGTGGGTGACAGCTCATAGCTGCCTTGCTGCCATGTTGCCATGCTGCGTCCCCAAGGACTGTGCGGGACAAAGTGATGAGCACAGGGATACAATGCAGCATTGTCAGTGCATCTGCAACTTGTGTTTATCTAAAAAGAACTTGTTCCACTATGACGCTGCCTCCTGACCAAAGCCCCTCATTTCTACCCTGCAGAGTAAGGAAAAGATGAAGAAACCATTAAGCAACTCTCTATGCCAAATTGCAGTGCAGTGCCAGTGCTGCACAAAGTGTCCGGTCTGAACACAACCTGGCAGAGGACTAAAGAAGAGGATACCAGGAAGAGCTTGTGCTGGCACAGAGAAGGCACACACTACGCAGGCAGCCCGTGTGTTACATCTCCTCTCCCCTTTGCTACTCCCCAAGAAACCCATGTGTGTTGCAAGACAGACCACAACAGTTCCTAATGAGGCACAGCAGTGAGGCAGACAAGGGTGCCCAGGGAGCAGGGACAAGCATCACAGCAAAGAATAAACAGATTAAGGTGGGAGTTGAGGGAAATTGGCTGCCCTATTTCCTTACATTGGGGATTTCCTGAGTTCTGTTTGTTTTCTTTCTATCCAAGCAATGGCTTGGCATTCAGCAAGGGTGGCAAAACTGGTTTAAACGGTCACCACCTTTTGTATCCCCTTCCCCCTGCAATCCTGTTCCCATTATTGGTGGCAGGGTGCAAGCTGAGCATCTGAGGCTGGATGGAGGAGGTGATCTGGCTGAAAGCCCCCTGCCTTCCCCCTGGGCCATTTTCCATCTAGATCTGCTCTCCCGCTTAGTTCATCACACAGCTTCGCCAGCAGTTGCAGCAGGAGAGGGACACAGGGGTACGTGTGAGCAGCTGCAGGTAGTTGCTTAAGCTGGCACTGCCCAGAGAAGTTATTTACCCCTGCAAGGATTTTACCATGCCGTGCTTTTCTGAAAGCACAGATCTCATCATCTCTATGAGATTTTATTATATTTATTTAAATTAAGATTGCTTTAGGGAAAACTGGGGAATATACTTTGGCTGGGTGGAGGTGGAGGAATAAATTTTATTAAATTCTTGGCTTTGCAGGCTCTCTGCCACACATAAAGAGTTCCAGCCAAGATATAATGGTTTGTTCAGGTGTTTATTACGACAGCCATCTACCCACATGCAAGAGGTGTCTTCCTCTTCCTCCACCACTCTCCCGCGGTCTGACAAGGTTTGCGTTCATTCAGCAAGGAAGTGGCTGCAAGGAAAGTCGGCTGTGGTTTGCTCCTGCCTTTGAGCTTGTAGTGGTCTGAGCCAAGGCAACAGCAGCATTTCTGAGGCAGCAGGGAGCCCAAAGCTAGTGTACAACACAGTCTAGAAATGCAGAGTCCCTTCTGAAACCTCAAAATATTTCCTCTGTGCCACTTAGCATGGAAAAGGCTGAAAATAGCATGTCCGAAGTCGTGTTCCATGTGAGGTTTAATATATAGGCAACCAGATGCAATCCCTATAGTTTTACTACTGTTTGCTGTATAGTAGTAACAGTCTTACTACTGTTTGCTGTACCTCACCTGGACTATAATAAAACAGCTGAGAAAGCACTGCCAGAACTGCACATGAAGAACTCAGCTAGCGCTAGCAACCAGCTCTCAATGAGTGAACAGCTCCTGTCCCCTTTTGCCCATGGTAACGACTGATGGCTGAGCTGCATCAAAGTTACTGAATTCTAAATCAAGAGGGAATATCTGGCATCTGTGTGGACAAAATGCTCATTCTACACTCATTGCAAATACCTCTTTGACCTTTGGATGTTCTGCTTATTTAATTCTCCTAAGCAAATTGGAAGCCAGAGGACGTTATCACTGACATACGGGATATTTACATGGAACCTCTCCACTCCCAAGACAGAACAGGTGCTGGTGTCAACACGTAAAATACTGGCTTTGTGTTCCCAAGCAACTGTAGTAGTTGTGTATAAGAGGTTATTGTTATACGATCAATGTTAACCTTTATCTTCATCCTGAGTTATAAATGAACCAGGAACGCCATCAAGACTAATGGCCATTAAGAAGGCAAACAGTTGTTTGTTTTGTTGTAGTTCCTCACAGCTGTTACGGAATAGTTCTTTATAGCTTGGTATCCCAGAGCACATCCTCAGTGTGCTGCTGCGGGCTGATTACCATGCTGTTCCCTACCAGTGGAAGGAAGCACTGCAGCTGTAGCCCCATGGCAGCGACACCAGGTAACACCACCTAATGCACTGCACTGTTTCCACACCAGCTGGTGTGAAATTGCAGCAAACAAATTTAGCTCAGTGCCAACATCAGAAATCTTTCAGGATGGGAAATGGTGTGGCCACGTTCCCTTCTGGGCCTGTATACTGCTCGAGAACCATCGCTATAATTAATGGTAGATTAATCAGTATGTTTAATGACATGAGTCCACAGGTGCTCCTCATCCTTGCTTCCCTACATCCGTGGAATTAGCTCTCCTCTCCGCACAGTAAAGCGATTATACCCAGTGGGTAGCGGAGGATCAGCATGGTACAAGGAAATGCTGCAGAGAGCTGCCCCACCCCCTCCACGGGTGGGAGGTAACAGCAGCGGGCTCGGATGTCTCTATTAGCCCCCAGTCTCCATACACACACCTAGGTGAAGATAAAAGCAAGCCTGTACCTCTTCTTGCTCTGCTTGTATGCATGAGTCAGAGCAAAGATATCTTTTGAGAGACAAAACGTTGAGGTGATAAGAGCACTCACGTGAAAGGCCCACCAAGGACTTTGAGCACTGGGAAGCTGCGAGAACGTTCACCCTATCTGTCTGGGGCTGTAATTGTAAGATAAGAAAAGAATGACAGATGAGGATAAAAGCAATAAAAACGGAAGTCTTAAGGATAGGTAAAACTGAAGTCTACTACGCATTCATCTTTCGAATGAATGAATCAAAACTACTTTGAAATATACATAGGAAAAAAAAAAAAAAAACAACTTCAAACACCTTTCCATAGCATAGAGCAAGAAAAAAGCCTGTCTTGTAGGCGGGAAGTAATTTTGTGTGGCAGTGTCACCTTGCCTCTGACTGCTGATCTTGCCAGACTGGTGATTCCAGTAGAGAAACAGGTCTTTGGAAGCGAGCGCACAGCGATTGTTTCTTTTAGCCATCTCTAGTGTTTCTTCTCTAAATATTTGTCAGAGAAATTAATAAAGCATACACCTCCAGGGCTCAGAGCAGGCTGTGGCTGTTTTAAAGAGGGAACAGCTCTATCTACCAGGCTATGCAACCAAGATCCTTTGACTGCCATAAAGCCTTCTGACTCCCAGCAAAGCTGCTGCCCCGGTTTACACGTCCAAAGGGCTGAAGTGCTCTATGTGTACAGGGAGGGACCCGGCTTTCAAATGAAACACCTCTCACGAAGGAGAGGGGTCACCAGGGCTTGATCTGCTCTCAGTGTGCTGTTGGATCTGTCAGTGTCCCACCAGAGCGTTTTATTAGTTCACAAAACACGCATGGGGCCAGGCCAGCTTTCCAAGGTGCGGGCTCAGAGGGGTGGAGGAGAGGAGAACTGGTGAGCAAACTGAGCAGACGTTGGATTTCTGCAGGGTTACAGCTGTGCGGCAGTTTGCTAAGGAAAATAATCTGACTCTGTCCATCAAGTAGATGGCACTGTGATATCAAAGCTAACGAGGGAAAGACATGCAAATGAAAGAGGCAGATAAAAGTACAGGAGGTTGAATCTTCATTGTTGTGTTTTAATGTAAAACAGAGAGTGTAGGAATTACCAAAGGTAAAATATTTTTTGAGGAATCCTTTGAGAATTGTATGTCTGACAATTCGAAAATTGAGAGGGAAAGGGTGCACTGAAAAGACTCAATTTTCACTGTAGGTTCCTATTTTGAATGAGTATAATTTTGCAGCTTTGCGCTAAATCTTCATGTTTCCAGACAATGCTTTTTTAGATTTATTGAAACTACTTTTCTTTTCTGTTTCTCTGTTTCGTGTACATGAACAGCCATGAAAGAAAAAGGGAAGTCTGTCCATTTCTGTTCTGTGATGGAGAAGTTGCTCTGGAGTAACAAAGGTAAGAGTCTTAAAAAAAATTCAGTTGCAAACAAGTTTCGGTGGGACTCGCAATAGACTACAATTTGTTCCTTGTAATTAGATGATGGAGACTTTTGCTGCCATTAGGTATTTGTCAGCACGTAGAGCACAAATGCTTGTGTGACTAGGCCATGCACCGGCATCCTCTCCCAAATCCAGCTGTGCCAATGAGAGAGGTTACTGACTCCAACCGCTTGTCTTCCTCTTCCTGCTCGAGTCTGTCACTGCAAAGATCTGCAAGTAGGCAGAGGAGTTCACGCTCCTTAACCTGCTTCAGTCAAAAAGCAGCCTGACATAGCTGTCTTTAACCTGCTCCAGCTGGCCTCGCTTGGTGCAACCTGAACTAGGGAGCAACAGTGCTGCCCCAGCATGGGAGCACTGACAAGCAAGGGCAAGCAGGTACGTGCTCACCAGGAAGGCTGGAAAGGGGGACAGATGCCCGTGAGCGCTGCCCTTTTATAGCGGGGAACAGCAAAGCAGAAGACTGATGGGAATTGATTCCTTCCGATTAATGGCTTGATAAGCAATGGAGATGGAAGTTATGCTACAGCAAAGTTAATGATAATGATGTAATCACTGGTCAAGAGCTAACGCGCTGAAATAGCACGTTGTGGTACTAATGACAGTCTGCAAAGCCTTATTAGTTGAAAAGATGAAAACCATTTTCATTTTGGAGGAAGGGGAATTGTTCTTTTAATCATTATTTATTTATAACACAAAAAATTGTTTTCTGCATTTAATTTGTAGGGCATTTTCACCAGCAAAACATACACACAGTATCATAATGCGTATATATATATATAAAAAAGTAAATGTTCAGTGCCAAGTACAAACTGTTAAAGGAAGGATGTCCTTCAGGCTTAGGTGATTATACTGCTGCTGAGTTTTTGCTATACACCAGTGGCATTCTGGTGGAATGAGATTCACCCCTGTGCAGAGGGCAAGCATAAAACCTAAGTACCATGTAAACCCTACTTAAGTCTTATGGACCTGCTTCTAACTCTGTTGAAATAAATAGCAATATTTTCATTGACTTTCAGTGGGACCTGTTTCAAGGTCAGTGAATGGGATCAGTCCTATACACACCTTTTGCTGGCCCAATATATTAAGGATTTGGATGTAAAGTGCTTGGGAATAAAAAGAAGTGAAAAAAAGACCTCGGCTGTAAAAGCTTTAGTAATTTTGGAGAATTTGCATCATCTAAATACGAGAATCAAAACACAAATTTGTTCCAAAGATTCGATAATCTTAAGTAAGGAAGCTGCAGTATCACCTAGATCTGACTTTAGTAATACTGTGCATACTTCTGTCATGTTCCATACTGTGCATACTTCTGTCATGTTCCATGTCATGTAATGCATAATACTGAGAAACACTGTCAAATCTATTTGGGGCTTCATCAACATTACTTCCATAGTATTAGAAGAATTTTTGATACATCGGAGTATTAAAACAATAAGTCCTCTGCTCTGGCAGTGTTACTACCATATCATTCACCGTTGCAAAGTAACAGGATGGCATCTTTTTATTCACCTAAAAAGAGCCTGCATAGGAACTCATTTATATTTCATAAATTCCAAGTGTTCAGATAAGATCTCACACGACAGAGGAGAACTCTGCACTCAGAATTCCTGCATCTTACAGCAACTCTTGACCAC
>PPHD01001917.1:0-18323 GCA_002909625.1 Bambusicola thoracicus
CAGAAGCAAATATTTCACATAGTTCTACTTTCAAAGGCCTGGCTGTGGCTTTTGTTTAGTTTCTTTTGTACTTGGCTAGATCCCAGTTTATGATTGCAGAATATGATCCGCCTTTCCTGTACCTATGGAGTCATTAGTCAGTCTGGGACTCTGAGCAACCTGATGGAGCTGTAGCTGTTCTTGTTCATTGCACAGGAGTTGGACCTTTCAGGGTCCCTTCCATAGGTTTCCATCAGTGACTGAAGGAGAACATCAAACATAACAGCAGCCAGAATTCAGTGATTTTCGGTTGGGATCTTTAGTTTGAATGGATGTTTAAATGGTGTTAAGTCTGGACCACCACAAAGATGGGCCCTTGAAAGTCCTCCCTAAAAAAATGGAGAAGGGAGAAGGAAAGTAAGATGGAGGAGAAAAGGAGAAACTAAATGACTTCAGGCCATCAACTCACCACCACCATACCGCTAAACCGTGTCACTCAATGTGATATCTACTCTTTTCCTGAACACCTCCAGGGACGATGACACCACCACCTCCTTGGGCAGCCTGTGCCAATCCCTCACCTCTCTTGCTGAGAAGAAGCTTTTCCTCATATCCAACCTGAACCTTCCCTGGTGCAACCTCCAGCAATTACTTCCTGTCTTATCTAGTCCTGTTCAAGTTTCCTCCACCTGTTAGTGCAGCCAAGTTCTAAAGGAGGTAGATGAGCAGGACCTACAATGTTGCAGGTACTTAACTGGAACGAGCGTGAATAAAAACATGAGGGCAAACATGCAGCCTTAGGAAGAGATTCTGGGGGAGTTGATAGAGGGAATACTGCCTGGCAAACTTGGTATCCATGTGTGCTTGGCTTCATCTTGCAAGAAAAGCATGTATCAGGAAACGATTTGAATGCCTTTGTGAACATATCTGTGTCCACTGCTTGAGAGGGAGCTTTTCCAGTTTATGTCCATAGTGGTTAGATCAAAATATACAATAGGGAAGGGGAAGGAAGGGATGAGGCAAGGCAAGATCTCTGTCTCAGGCAGTAACATTTTGCCTGATTAGTCCTCTGGATATAGAAAGTGGAGGCACTGGGTTGCTAGAATGACGACTGGATTCTCTTTGTGTGTGTTTTCTGTGGAGACTGGCACTGTTATCATTAGAGTTTTGGTTGCGCTGAGAAGTCAGTGGTCATGGTTGCAAGACTGTCAGTGCTGTATACACCAGTAGGCCTGAGCCCTTGAGCTCACCATGAACATAGGAAAGAAGACAAGACAATAAACAGACAGAAGGACCTTGAAAGAAAATGGTAGGTCAAGGAGGGAACACCTATCTGTCTTCTCAGAGACATTTAGAAGACATCAATCACCCTGTTCTCTAAACCCCAAACAAAATTACAGAATGTCCTAGAGTTCAGAAGAATCACATATTTCTCTCTGCTCCTGTGGAATGACAGCAGTAGGTGAACTTAAACAGATGATGGATAGAGGTATCTTCTTCCTTTTCCGGAAATCAGAGTCATTACTGAAGCAAACAGCTGGATGGAGGAAGGCTGGTTTGTGACATAAATTTAACTACAAGAACCACAGGTTTTTTTGCTAGGTACCAGCTGTTTAAGTATTGGAGTTTCTTATCTAACACAGAATTCATAATTCTCTAGGGGAAGCCTATTCAGCTCCCATGAGAAATGCCTTGTCCTTGGGGAAAGGAGCAGATACCTATCTATCACTGTGACATTCGCCTGAGAGGGTATATTCTTTCTATTAAGTTAGAGGACCTGTTTTGGCCTCCTGTACTTAGATTACATATCTTGTTCTCTGAGAGTCAGCCTTCACAAATGCATTCCAAATTCTGCTTGATTTAATCAGCATAATTTTCTCTTTCTTAATGGATTGGCCTTTCCCTCTGGGAGCCAGGAACACTTCAGCTGCAGTGAGAGCAGGGAGGGCTCACAGCAAACCTTCCATAGATCTGCTGTTCAAGGTGTTTGCTCCCCACTCCTTCACCAGGAGCTTCTCTTCTCAAGGTGCATTTCAACCCAGTGAAACCTACAGGAGGTCCTCTCCCTTCTTATGGTCACCTCACTGCTTTTGTAAATATAGGTTCCTTATAAACTCTGTGCCATTTACTGGCTGGGTCCTGTTTCTGCAGTGACCAGCAACAACCTTCACATAGCAGTGATATTCACTCAGACTGATGGAAAATTCATACTGCCACAGAACTCTCTCTTGGCTTCTTTCATTTTCTCCAGGACCTCACGGAGACCTGTCCTCCAAAGGCTGCAACAGAGCTGCTTTAACACCACAAGCAATGGAAGGACCTTGTTCCAGATGTTTCCCCACATCCTAATTTCTCTCCCACAATTCGATAAATTTGGCTCATTCACAAGAAGAGAAACAAAGAAGAGACTACCGCTCTTTATCTCTGTGTCTTAGGTTCCCCACCAATAAAAGAAGGATAACAACAGACATTTCATAGAATCATAGAATCATTAAGGTTAGAAAAGACTACTAAGATCATTTAGTCCAACCATCAACCCACCCCCACCATGCCCAATAACCATGTCCCTCAGTGCTGTGTCTATGCAGTTGTTGAACACCTCCAGGAGCAGTGACTCTCCCACTTCCCTGGGCAGCCTATTCCAATGCTTAATCACTCTTTCAGAGAATAAATTGTTCCTAATATCCAATCCAAGAACCAACTTGCATTTGCATGCCTCTGAGGGGTGCTGTGTGAGATTAATTATTTAATGTTTGTAAAGCATTCTGTAATGGCTTGGAATGTCATAATGAAAAGTTTGAGCAGAATAGGAAAAAGGGGTCACCCTCAGAGGCAATGTGGTGTTGAGCCTTAATCTTATGGTAAGAGATGTTTTAAGAGCAGCGGGGCTGTGTTCTGAGCTCACTTCTAACACTGATAAAAATGTTATATTGAGAAAAACAGGAAAGCCACCAGCTGTGGAAAATGCCATTCACATTGGAGTAAAGCTCTTCCTTTCCTCAGAAGGAAAATAAGTAGCTGTGGTGCAAGCAGTGCCCAGCTGACATGACTTCTAGGACACAGGCAGGGAGCAGGAAACCTGCTATGCTGCTATTACACAGCACAAACAGCACACCGGGTCTGCAGGCAGCTGTGAGTGTCTGTGGGACCATGGAAAGGGCATTAAAAGAGGCACTATCAGTGGCCCAGATCTTAAAACATCATGACTCAGGTTTCATTACCATGAAATTTGCTTAAATGCTCTACATTTCCTACAAGTAGCAGTTATGGTGAGGGGTTCTCCCTGCCTTCTACCTTCAGAGTCCTGACTTGGTAAGTCCTTTTATTTGCAAACCTGAACATCGAAAACCTTCTGAAGAAATAAATGAAAGTTGAATTTCTCACATAAGCACCCAATGTCAGAAGCTGGGCTTTAATGCAAAGTACAAGGAATTATAAATACCAACAGCAGAGCTAACAGTTTGTCAAAGCATCCCCTTTTCCTGGCAAAAGCTTTCTACGGGTGACAGGTTTGGGCTCTGGTCTGTCCCCTTCTCATAAGGCATAGAAAGGGGCAGTTCAGTGGAAGGACATCCCTAATTTGTGGAATCACCTCCACCTAGCAAGGATTGCTGCCCAGGTCCAGAGCCAGTGCAGACTTGTATTGATTTGCTGAGCAAGTAGCTTCAGAAATAGGCATGGCTTCCATCTGTCCTCACATTTTTGCATCAACACTGTTGCTCGATTGCTTTCCTGGTACAACAGCAATATTTACAGCAGCCAGAAATAGACTGAGGAGGTGCAGCACCCAATCAGTCTGAAAGCCGAAGAGCTTAATCTGTTCTGTAATTACGTTTTAAAGTCACATCTGGACAGCAAAGCAGGGTGTGTATTTTCCTCTCCTTCCCTCCTTCTTTCCTTGTGACAGGTATGGCTCTATGATGCACTGTCGGAGGGCTAAGGTCATGTTTGCTTTGATCTGATAACAAATTGTATAATAAGAGCTGCTTGACATTCAAGAGAAAACTTGCTTGTTTTAACTTGTGGTTTATCATTACAGGTGGAAACAAGGATTACTTCTGTTCAGGAACAAGACAAGTGAAGGACATTTTGCAGGAGCCAAATTCCAGACAACTGGTAAACTCTGCAGCAACAGCAAAAAAGAAACCCAGCTGTCCATATAGCTTCCAGCTACCTCTGGTACAGGAGACAGTGAAGGAAGGCTGTGAGGTGATGTGGGCTTGAAACCCAGCAAGTCCTAGGGTATATTCTTACTTCCGCTACAGGCTTGCTTTGTAACTGTTTATTAGTTTCTGGAGAGGAACGGAAGAGTTTGATCTTACTTAAAATAAATTCCACAACATATCACCTTAGGCAAGCTTCTGTATAAAGATAATAATGTTTACTCCTTAACTTTACAAGGGTATTGGGGCTGTTATTACAGCTGTAGCACTTTGACCGTGTAAATGCTGCGTTGTCATAATTTTCTGTCCTTCACTCCGCTGTGTCTAAAGGAGGACTTTGAGATTTATTGTTCTCAGCCATTCTTCATTCCTGGCGCTGAAGACATCAAGAAATGGTGGCTGATCTTAGTGATATTTTCCAACCTTCATGATTCTGTGATTCTGCACTTCCATGAAATCATGCTCACCTGTTCCAAAAGTTTGTGGGTGAATATTAAACCAAGTTCAGGCTTTGACTCCCCTTTGGTCCACGTTACTGCAACGCTAGAAGAAAAGGTAACCAGGTGAGAGGCTGTGGCTCAAGGATGCATAATCCATTGCCTTTCTCTGGGTATCGGTGGCACTCACAGAATCACGTTCTTGGAAAAGCTGCTCCTCTGAGACTGTTGATTTTCTCCATTTCAGGATCGGTATTATCAACAAACTGTTATTTCTTCCTTTGGGGACAGATTTCTACTGCAAATAAGTATGGCTCATATTCTGTCATCTTTAGAATTGTAACCCACATTTTATTGCTTGACATAAAAAATGCTATTTTCAAAACTTCTATCTTAACTCAGAGCCTGCATTTACTTTGTGACTACAAACTTGGATGCAAGTACAGAACTTCTATACAGTCTCTTTGAATACTTCCAGAAATTCTGATAGATAAAACAGTCCTCCAGTTAAAAGATAGCTTAAGAATTCTGTGGGTTTTTTTTTAATGCTTCAACTCTTTCTTGCTATTTGAAACCCTCAAGAGTCTCAAATGAAATTCTGGAGTGAGCAGAGGTCCCGTTGCCTTGCTTTGTCACACTGGAGCATTGAATTGTCATCATTTTTTAATTATTATTATTTTTTAAAAAAGGAGAGAAAAGCAGTGGAGCATTCTGCTTCCCAGCTGTTAAATACATAAATGAGACGGTCAGCCACAAGGGATTGGGACAGGAGGAGGGCTGGGAGAGAAATCTCAGTGGAAATTCAGTAATCACATTTCTCTTTTAAAATAGCCTTGCAATAGTTTCAAAAGACGTTATTTATAGAGCACCACATGTAATAGGAGTTTAGCAAGCAAGGCAGAAGGAAGGCTTCAGTCCCAAAGCATGGCTCAGTATTCAGTGAGAGAACTACTGAAGACTGCCTGCAGTGTTTTAGCATCCCTGAACTCCCACACTCGCCTGCACGTTCTTACCCTCTCATCACCTCTGTGTTGGCAGATGCGACCGAAAAACTAACCCTGGTGGTATGTTTTGGTGAGATAAGTTCCTCAGTCTGATTCATCACCCAGAGGCACAAGGGCAGTGGCACGAGGAAGGGGTGGCTGTAGTGGGAGCAAGGAATGTCACGGTGTCTGCTTCAGCTACCCGCAATGCTGACAGGCTGGTCCTGCTGATTTCTTCATCCCAGGACACGGTGAGTCACTGCCTTTGCTAAATGGAACTATTCACAGCGAAGGGAGCCTAAGGTTGTCCCGAGTCCTTGTGATTCTTGTGGGAAGCATGTTATCCATGAGAGAACCTCAGCATCCTTTTGGAAAGGTCAAATTAGCTTGAACCCCTCCTCGTTGTAGTGGAAAAAAAGAACAAGAAGCAGATCCTCACAGCTCAATAAAGCTGTAAGCGAACAGAACCTCTTGCCCATAACAACAAAATTACTTGTTAGCCTACTCACTGATACTTTTTTTTTTTCAAATCTGATTCATTACTAGGGGTCTGGGATGGACAGGGTGCTATTACATATGTCATTAAAGACCCAACTCCCTGACTCTGATCAAATGGCAAAGATCTCAGCAGGAGCGGATCTGTGAATATGAGTATCACACCAGGGTTCTGATGGGACTGCGCAGGATGGAGGAAGAAGGATGGACAAGATTGTACAAGCAGATGACAGAACAGGGCTGCTCAGCCCATGCTATGCCAAATGTATTGCAGTATTGTTTTCTTTCTTTCTCATTTGTCGTATTGTTTGCTGTTCATTAAGGGAAAAGCAGCTTTCAGTGGAACTTACCTAAAAAAGCATGTGCCTCAGGAGGAGAGCAGCAGAGCATAGATCAGGATTAGGAGAACAAGGCAAATGAGGGGCAAACAGTTTTGGTAGGAAGGTTTTTGGTTGAAAGTTAAGCAGGGGACAGGGAGGGAAAAGAAGGGCACAGGAAGCAAGGATGAGGTGCAAGGACAGAGACAAGACCTAAGGGTATATTCACATCATACTAGCTGGGTTGCTGTAAACAACAGTGTGAGTATTCTAGCTCAGCAATCCATCTCACTTGCACCTACCTGCTTAGCAGGCTGCTAGGTGTGCTCCGTAGGTGTAACCTGAATTGTGTTCGCCTTGCAAAGCAAAACAAAGACCTTCGGGATGGTGCAGGAGGTGAGGGGAGAGCAAAGAAAGGCACTTAAACCTGATGAGAAGTAAATACCTGGCTGAGAGATGGATTTTATGGCAGGTCAACATTTATTATGGAGAACAGGAGAGAATTTGTGTGGCTCAAGACAAAACTTTTTTTTTCTGATTTTTTTAATGCATTGGCCACCCAGAGATCACAGCGAGAAGCTCACATGTTCCAACCAATGGAACGTTTTAATTAAACAGAGGCTTGCTTCGGCATGATGCTGTGCAAGCTTCAGTTTCAATCATCAAAGCTTCTTCTGTTCCTGTGCTACAGCAAATGTCCTTGCAGTTTCTTAAGGCTGGGAGAAGTGTCAGCACAGTTCTAAGGCAGAGCATGTGACTCCTGAGACTTGAGTTCTGCATGAGATCAAAGTCATGTTGAAAGCCCTATACTCATGGGAAATCCTTTTCATAATTAACATTTACATAACAACTCATTTACTGGCCAAACACATGTTTACATTCTTCCACTCTGTTTCTTTAAGAGACAGTGCTGGCCAGAGGTTTTTCAGAGCACTGGAAATCGATCTGTGTTTTCAGCTACTCTCCATCTATGCATCAGATGTTTACTAAGTCTCTAAGGGGACAAATGCTCCTGCATATCCTTTTGTCTGCCAAGGAACCTGAATGCATTCTGCTTGTGTTGAGTGTATGTATCCAGGAGAGGTGATAGAGAACCTGTGGAGTGACAAACCATTCTACTTCCTTTCAACAATGGGAGCAGAAAAGAACCTTTGAGGAAGGGTGCCTTGCAAATGTTTGTCACCTAAAGAGGTCACAGCTCAGTGGGCTGAGCTGCAAACTGGATCAGTAGCTCTGTCTTGAGGATTTGTGCTTCCCATCTCACATCTTCAAGGCCTTTCCTGTCTTTGTGCCTCCCACTTTGGTATTTCTTGACTATAAAATGGACTATAACCTTCGCCCGCTGAGTCTCAGATACATCTTGAAGACAGTGTAATGTGTAAAACCACCAAAGTCTTAAAGCATGGAAGCTAAAACATGAGTGGTCTAGCTCGTTTCTGACTGCAGGTTCTCCCCAGCCTGGCTCACAGCCATGATCACTCAGGACAGTTACAACCTCATGGAAAATCCAAAGATTTGGGGAATTAGGAGTGCTCGTACTTTACTGCAGTTTCTGAAGGCTTACTTTTTAGCGGAAAAGCATTTGTGCGGGGAAAAGTCAACCCTGTGAGATGATGAGCTGTCTTTTCGAGGAAATGAAATGATCTGGATTAGAGAACCACTGAAAGATATTTCCCTGTGATGCAATCTGGAGAAGTTCTTCAGGTAACAGTTTCTTCTAAAACTCTGAAATATCACATCTGGGAATGAGGCAATCTTCACCACTGTGTTCTTGAAAAAGAAAGAAAAAAAAAAAAAGAAAAAGTAGTAAGCATTTTCAAATGCAGAAAAGGTCAGTAAATAGTAAACTTCTGAGGTGGCTGTCTGAGAACTGACCTCTGCTACAGTGGCCCATGTTCCTTCCAAACTGAGTTGAGCTGTCTATGGAGAGGTGAATGACGAGAGTATCTGCCACAAGCACTAATTTCTTGTGTATCCTTAACAACAGGAATTCAAATTGCAAGTTAAAGCTATGAACCACAGGGAGGGTAACAGTGCTACCTTCTAAAGGTGAATTTCTCTGTATTTAGACCTCACCGCTTCTGGGATAATCAATTTTACCTTTTTATACCAGAACTGCTTTGAAGCCAGGATTTTCTTATTGGACTTATTTATTTTCAAGGTTTTTCTTACTGGACTCAGGAGAGTCCAACATAAATTTTTCATGACTCTTGGGTGTATCTCCATTTCTAGACGTCAGTTTGAGAATGACACAAGTTGCAAAAGCTTTGCATCCCTCAGAATTCTGCCCTTCAATTTGCACAAGAAAGCAGTTGTTAAGTAAGACACTGCAGTTCCATCATGCAAAGGCAGGGACCACCTCTAGGCTAGACATTAGAAGCACTAATAAGTGTTTACTCAGTTGATATTTGTTCCTGTTTAATAAATAGTTTATCCTATGTTAACATTATGCATCTAACCTCATGGAAACCCATCTGATGCAACCGGGTACACAGAAGTTAAAAGTGGTGGTTTTTAAAATATAAACATTTGAAATTGTTCGTTCAAGTTGAGATACATTGCGATTGCATTCTGCAATAGAAAATGGGATTCCCACAGCAACAGAGCTATTCACAGCAGCTGACGTTACTCTGTGTCAGTAAGAAGGCCAGGATTTGGCAAAAGTTGCTTACTGATCTCAACATATAAATCATTTTCCCCCAGATTTTCATATCACCAGTAACCACTTTCTCTAGATCTTGTTTCTTTCAGTAGTGCACAGCTTTGAAACTGTGCTCCTCTGTTCTGTTAAAATATGTGGGCTAATCTTCGGTAAACCAACATATTTGATTTAGTCGACCATGTTCCAATAACGTTTTGGGTTAGCATAGTTAGTTCATCTGCCAAGTATTACATTTTTCCTTTCCCCACAAAATCAGGACAAACTGTACATCTCCTGCTGCGTCCGAAGCTGATTTGGCTAACTTTCAGCAATGCTAATTAAAGAATACAGCAGTCCTATTTTTAACAAATTTCAAAATACTACAGATACACTGCTGGCAACTGTACTTGTTTCGATGCAAAACTGGTAAATTGTGCAAAAAGTTTTGTGGTTTGTTTTCTGTCGATTCACTTTCACATCACTACACAAACTCACACCCGGATACTTACCATAATGCTAAGAGGTGCCAAACAGTTACAAAGATCCATCACATCCAGTTTCAGGATAAGACTTAAGAATATAGATTTGCATAAATTGCTGTAAACACAATGCAGTGGAACAGAGCAGAAGGTAAATGAATACCAACACCAAGGCTTAAAAGCCTTTTCTGGACAATACACAGTACAATAAAGATCCGTTATGATTTTATTTTTTTTCCTGATATTTCCACTTTATTTAATCATTTTTAAGTAATGCTTACTAAATAAAGTTTATTAGCATTGAGCACTACAGCCATCAGGCTTTGAGATATTCCAGACCTTAAAATATGAGTGGTACAACATCCCAAGTGTGAAATGGTTTTCTTAATTGGAAAATAAAAGGATCAAGATCCAGCAGGCACTAACTTTGCAGTACCAACTCCCTACTTCTCACCTACACAGTCTATTTTTACACTGCATTGGTATTGCTGGCCATACTCTTAGCTCACAGGGACAAAACCTATTCTGTTTGAAGTCAGCAGGCATTTTGCCATAGATTCAATAGGAACAGAACCTGGAATCTGAAAACTTAGCTGAGTGCGATGAAATATGGATCTGCAAAGTCTTTGATTTGTGGTTTTACCTGCCTACATCGCTCTGCTTTCCTTACAGTTGTTCTTAGTTAAATGTTCTTTCAGGCATCTGATCTTTCAGGTCAACAAAATGTTGCATAAAACCACTTATTTTTCCCCGTTTCCTCCAACTGGGTTATGTAATGTGAATCAGTTCGATGCATCTGATAATCATTTTTGCTCTTTATCTTTTGCTGTTTTTTTGGATTGCAAGGGCTAAAAACCACAGGTGCACGAAGTGCTCATCAGCATTGCTTTTGTAGCTCTTCCCAGGTCTCAGCTGCTGTTGCAGTGCCTGAAGTCTTTAACAGTGAACAGGCTCTTGGAGAATGTTAAGAATGAACACCGACACATGCAGGGTTAGTGTTCAACTTGTGTGTATCCCAGGGCAATTTGAGAGACTATAATCCTTTCTTTTGGATCATTTATTCCTTTTTTATTCCTGCAGTAGCAAGCACTGCCAATATGTCTGGCTTTTCAATGAAAAGGGACACTGTATAAAAAGACAAGGGAGGGCTGAATTGATTACCAGGAAAACACAGAAAAAGTGGTCCAAAGAAAAACTGGATAGATGGATTCATCAATAATGGGTTACAGATCCTCTGCCACTCTTTGCTCCTGCTTTCAGGTAAAAATAGCTGGCAAAGGTTCCCAAGATTTTGTGATCCTTGGGAACTGACTTTGCTGGCCTGCAGCCAATTGCCAGTGCAGAGGCAGTTTCCAACACAGTAGGCATCTTCTGATTTGAAGTCACATAAGTTTGTTGCCAGATTCTCTCCTGGCCTTACACTGATACAGATCTACCAGCTGATTACCAAGGGAATTTTAGCCTTACTGGAGCCCCTCTCCCACTTATCTGCTGTAGAGCTGGCAACTCGCTTGTTCCCAGCATACCACCTTCTCTATTTTCTGGTATCTCAAACCCTTCTGCGAGCTGTGGGGAGCCAGAGAATATTTGCAACATGAAACAGAGCCACAAGTATGTGTTCCCTTGATTTTCTTCCTCCATTGTAGCATCCTCCTGAGGCCCACGAGTTGGCAGAAAGGCGTGTGCCTCCGTAGGATTGTGAAGGAAGAGCTGTGTTCCCACCATCAGCCACGAAGGCTGATGGCATCCTGGCCTGCATCAGGAAAAGCATGGCCAGCAGGACTAGAAAAGTGACTGTACCTGAGTACGTAGCACTGGTGAGACTGCAGCTTGAATG
Organism: Bambusicola thoracicus; assembly: GCA_002909625.1. Taxonomy (NCBI): domain Eukaryota; kingdom Metazoa; phylum Chordata; class Aves; order Galliformes; family Phasianidae; genus Bambusicola; species Bambusicola thoracicus. The sequence continues at coordinate 11,332 of PPHD01001917.1, forward strand.
TTGTGTTCAAATTAGGGTCCCTCACTACAAAGAGGACATGGAATTTCTCAAGTATGTGTAAAGAAGAGCAGTGAAGCTGGTGATGGAACTAGAAAACAAGAGCCACAAGGAGTGGGTTAAGGAACTGGGGCTGTTCAGTCTGGAGAAGAGGAGGCTGGGGGGACACCTTGTTGCTCTGCTCTGAAGGTCAGTTGGTCTTTTCTCTAAGATGACAATGAATAGGACATGAAGAAATGACCCCAAGTTATACCAGAGCAGATTCAAATTGGACTTCAGGAAGAATTTCTTCATGGACACAGTGATCAGGCATTGGAAGGGGCTGCCCAGGGCAGTGGTGGAGTCTCCATCCCTGGAGGTATTTAAGAGACAAGTGGACACAGCACTAAGGGACACGGTGATGATTTCTCAGTAGGTCTGGTGGATGTTTGGTCTTAGTGATCTTGAAGGTCTTTTCCAACCTAAATGGCTCTATGATTCTGTGTTTCTATGATTCATTCACATCTGTCCTGCATCTGTCCCTGGCCTCAGTGAAGGAAACAAGCAGAACATATAATCCGATTACTTCTAGACAGGGGTCATGGCTGAAGCACTTTATTAAGACAGGCCTGAACTGCTGCTGCTCAGAAAGCACTGCTTTTTGGGACCTGAGAAATAAAACCAGGAAATGTAATATGACACAGAAGGCAAGAACAGTCACTCCTATATTACTTCTTTGTTTCTCAGGTCATGAAAAAGAAAGCAATTTAAATACAAAGATTATTTCTTCTTTTATGCATTTCCTTCACTTCACTGAATGAAAAGCACTTTCATTTATGTACAAGTGTGTTCTGGAATGACTTAGGACAAATCCTCTATTGATTTTATGATTCAGAATAGCTTATACACCATCAGGACATCGGGAGGCATTTAGTTAATGTCCTTTTCAGTACAGCAGTTTGATTTAATCAGCATGAAGCCTGCCCACGTGTAAATGCAGTCACTGACCTCTGAAGCACAGAGCCAAACACTGATAGCCTCACTCACTACAGTGAGCAAGATTCAGATCTCACATCAAGCCTGAGCAGTGGAACCTACCTATACAAGGCTTGAAATCAACTCATTGGCATAAATGGCTTTATTCATCTGAGGAAGAAAACCATGACTTACTTTTGCTGCACAGGCTTGAACCTGAGAATACTTTCACACGTGGGTTTTCTTTTGGGTGAGAAGCCCCATTCAAGTCAGCACTGGCAGGACTGGACCCAGCTATTTACTCTGTATAGTTGGCATTGCCAGCATCAACATTTTTGTTTCAGCTCCACATCAAAATTCATGTGGGTGTAAAGCTTTCCCAGACATAGAGCATGAGCACATGAGTCTCAACGTTAATGAGGGAGTCTATTAAGCTCTGCTGCACGTATATGTGTGCAAGAGTGTGAGCTTAAGTACTAATTATAGCTTGGCAGCAGGTTGAAGTGGCTGTTCAATTCATACCCTGTATTTTCGTCTGCTTATAACTTTTCTTAAAAACGTTCCTTTGGGGCTGAAGTGTGTTAAGCTTGCTTTTGGCTCAGAGGTGGCTGAAGAAAATGATAGGAGCTGCCTCCGAGTTACATGAGCCTGAAAGGAATGCAGTTCCTCCTGCACTCGCCCTTCTGGCTTCATGCTTGTGAACTGGCAGGAGAGTGAAATGAATGACAGTGCCCTCTCTGGAGCGCCCAGAGGATTCTTATCAAATGCTATCTCCTGCCAAGTCTCATGAACACTGCCAGTCTGGAATGATGATGAGAAGAGCACTTGGCAGTAAGGCTCTAGCTTTCAACATGAAATTACAAGGAAGGGATGTCACTAGCTGGGGCCAGGCCACTTGTTTTTCCTGTATGAAAGACAGTCTCCATAAATTTTTTGGTATCAGTGCACTTATTACCATGTGCAAAGCTTGTGTTCCCCTTGGAGCATCTGAGTGAGTTACTGTAAGACTGCCCACTGCCAAGAAAGAATGCATAAAAAAAAAGTCCTCAAGAAACAGCAGCAGGAGTGCATTAGGAATGCTTGCGAATGGGCAATGGGTTGCAGATACAGGGGACAGCATACCTCTCACTTTACAGAGGTGTCAGTGCTTAACACGTCCACTGGAAAGTGTGAACAAAATGTAGGGCAGCTTGTTTCCTTCCTATCTCACACTCCAAAAGGCATTTGTTACATGCATTTGTCTTGCAGGTAGCAATCCTGTTTTTTTGCAGACATTTGCTTCTAGCATTAATGACAAGATTGGTTTTGCAGTGTGTTAAGTCTCAAGTCAGGGCAAGGAAACAAAGGTGCTATAACACACAACAGAATTCACAACTACCATACTTGTTTTCCAGCTCTCTATTTAGATTATGTTATGGGAGCTCCTACCTAAATAATCTACTCCTGAATGAACACAGTAAAATTACTTCTGATCACTTCTCTCCTGTGATACAGCACTGACTGACTTTTCTCCCTTTCCACCTGCTTTTCTCGTGTCATAATTATGTTAGCTCCTGGGCAGCTGCTTTATTCCTTAACAAAGTCAGCTTCCTTTGGGGGAATTGAATAGCAGGGTCATTGACTACTGGTTAACTGGAGCTGCATGAGGAGGTGGCACAAGCCACAGGGCTCAGAATAGCACTCATGAGGAAGGATGCTGGATATCAGTCTTACACGGAGAAGCACAAAGGGAGAAATGTGAGAGCAATGAAAGAAATGATAAAGCTGGCACCATTTCCAGGAAGAGTAAAGTAAAGAGAAATAATAATAAAAAAGTTTTGCCTGGTGCATAGAGTCATAGAATCATAGAATCATGAAGGTTGCAAATAAACACTAAGATCATCTGGTCCAGTCATCAACCCATCACTACCATACCCACTAAGCCATGTCCCTAATCTTGAACCATGTACCTAAGGTCAATATGGACTTGAGGAGGTTGGCTCTGTCTGCAGGGACAAGAGGTCTGAGCCAGACGTGAGGACAGTGAGGGGCTAGAAGAAAAGCGGGTGCTGTTAGAGGAATGTAAGTAATGGGTAATTTCAGCAGGAACATTTTGGATAGGCTCAAAAACAGCATTTAGATAGAAGAAAGTGATGTATCTGAAGCAGGAATGATCTGAGCATGGAATAACAATTATTAGGTTTGAAAGGAAGGATCTGAGTACTTAAAATCTGAGGGAAACAATTTCATATGAACTGGATATAAGAGAAGCAAAAATAAAAGCTGGTGGGCTGCCACATTATGTGTGGGCAGGAAGAATGTTGAGGGTGTAAACAAGTGCATTTGGTGTAGTAGAAAGGGGTATCAATTTTGCAATACTCTAGTGGTCATGCTTCTCCTGAACGTCATCTGGCCACTTGGCATACTGCTGGCTCCCCGATCATGTTGGCTTCATGAACGAGTAATGAGAACCACACACCTGGGCTTCTCTATTTCATTACGCCACTAACAAGTGTCACTTTGACCACAACCTTTCTACGTCACAGCTTCTTAAAAACATGTTTATCTTCCTCTCAGAAGTGTTACAAATGCAAGTTAACCATTGTCCATAAAATTCTTTGATGAGTTGCTATGGTGACACAAATTATATTGAATTTTTATTATAGTCAAGCTGCAGTATTACTCTAAATGTCTTTCACAGAAAAACAATGTTAAATAAATCTTCGCCAAACTCATTGAGAATGGTTTTGAAATTATTATGCTGCAGTTAAATGAGCAGTACTCTACCAGGTCAGGCAAAACCAGGATATACAAAAGGGCTTCAGCAACCTTAGACAGTAGTAATAAACCACCTCTGTTAGAGAAGGCAATGCACCACCACTGAGGGGTCTGCTTCTAGATGTGCAGCTGCTCTGGAGGTGGCCAGAGGTAAACCAGAGATGAACTATGAAAGGCATATGTCACACCTAGCTACATTTGGGAAGCCAAAGAGCTGGTGTTTTCTGTTTCCTATGGTCCATTCTTTCCTATATATTCTGACTCAAACTGATGCTAAATCCCTGGGCTGACATTCCCCTTTCCTTAAAATGTGGGGAAGATACTATAACCCTTAGCAGAAAATAAATCTACAGTGATCCTTGAAATGGGCCATAGGAAACATCTTGATACCAATGCGTTCTCAAACCATTTATAAAACACTGAAACAGCATTTCCTATCACACTCAGGAAGATTCACTGCCTCTGGATTTCCTCTGCATTGCCTCCTCACTCCGTCAACTGTCACTGTCATTCTTAACCATCCCCCTCAGCCTTTCCATCCCATTCTACTGAAGCAGCGCCATTTCAGTATTTTCTGACTCCACACTTTTTATCCATCAGCCCTCTTCACTTTCCAGATTACTGTTGCTGGTTTCTTTTGTTGCTATTTCTAGGTATGCCTTCTTAGCCTTAGCAATGAGCCGTCTACACCCTAAAAACATGTGCACAACTCTGTGCCTTTCCAGTTTTATACCTCAGAAGAGTTGATTTCTAAGTGATCTGAAATTCAGCCAAAACACCTCCTTTAAACCTGAAGCTACGCCCTGTAAACAATGACTCCGAACCACAGCTTTCCTAATAGTTTGCTGAACATTTGCAAGAGCACGAAGCATGGAGGAAGGCATGGATGCCAGGAGCACTGTGAGCATTAAAGCACACAGTTGGACTGGAGACATTAGGAGTAGCAGGCACCACACAGAGTAGAAACTACACTGTTGCAGGAAAGCAATATACATAATAAATTACAGAGGTCATGCTGAGGCAAGATTTTCAGAGTTGCAGAGTACATTTTGGGAGAATCAGCCCTGTCAGCTTGCCTGTCCTTTCAGGATAGCTGGATGCCAGTGACCGCTGACACTTTCGGGAGCTTGAGAATGCAAGATGCAGCATTTTTGCAGGAGCTGAATCCATACTCTGGAACAACTCTTCACAAGAGAAAAGAATGTTGTTTAGGCTTGCCACTTGTCTAAATATAGGACTCATATCTTTGGATTAGTTTCTCCTTTCTTTCTCAAGCACGCCCAGACACACAAACAAAAACAAATGAGATATAAACTAATCAAACTTGTTTTCTTCAGGTTGGAAAGGAGAAGAGATTAAGATTTTGATTTCAATTTCCACATCTCTGGGAGGCGCTCAGATATTAACTAACACAGCGCTTCAAGGTCCTCACTGTAAAGGTACCAAATGCCTCCCAAGCAATTTAAAAGCAACAGTTACAAAAATATGTCCTCTCATCACTTTTCTCTCTCATTTCTACTTAAGAACAAAAAATAATGAGTAAAAATCTTAACTGAGTGGGGTTAACTGTGAGAATTCTGTGCTTACAAAGGGCTATAGAAAAGTTAAACTTATTTTTGATTTTGAACCTTTAAGACCAAGGTCACTTTTTGTCCCCTTAGGAATGAGACATTTTGTCCAAATCTGGTCTCAGTAACTTGTACAGTCACAAGCTTCCTCTCTTTGGATAGTTTCACTGTTCTTGGAGAAAGCAATGGGCATAATCAGAGAAGAACCGATGGAGCTTAAATTACATAGGCCAACTCCATGGACCTTTTCCAAATAGCAAGCAAGAGTCCTTGAAGCAGGGTGTTGAAATCCTGGTCCTGGAAGAAGTTAGAATAAAAAAAATACCAGCGGCACCAGAATAGTTTAAATCTCTGGTTTACAATATAATTTGGAAACAATACAAAAAAATGACGTATTGATAGTGATATTGCTGTATCAATAGCCCATAGCAGTCTTAGTGTTTTTGTGATGGGAAACTTTATGCTAAAGCTGTCTTATCACAGAGTCCACTGGCATGAGTATTTGGAACTCAAGGAGCAGGCCAGGAAGAGCCAAAAAGTACAAACGTGACAGTATCTTCAAAGATCATGGCATTATGAAGGAAGCAAGTTCTACATGTGCAAGCACTCCTTTCACAGACACAGCAATTACATTATTTGGGTCCAGCTTTCACCAGTTATCCTTCATCTGACACTGATTTTCAGTACGCATTATGAAGAGATAATCCTACTTAGATAGCCTGTCAGGCAGACCGAGCCGGCTATCGTTTGTATACCGCTTCTGTTTAAATTGCCTAATAAATCCTTCAGTGGCTTCACGGATCAGAGACGTTTCCAAGAAGAATCATCGGGAGGCACTTCTGGGAGAGGAAGGATATTTGCCTGATGGAATGCTGTGGTTTTGCTGCGTTATTCGCTGCTGTACGAACTGGGAAGAGAGGAGTGCCCTGTTGGAAGAAGTAAGGAGTGCTGCTGGGTGGCTGTGACAGCACCAGGAATGTACTCTGGTGGCTGTCCCTCACTGTCTGTCATTCTCCTCAGGGTCACCCAGGCATCAGGTCCTGGGAGGCACCTGAGGGAACGCTTGGCTAACTTTTATGGAACGTGAAGCAACTTTGCACAAAATCCCATCAGTCAAGGGCAGAGCCGCTGGGTAAATCCGAGAGCCCTGAGAAGCATTAGCTGAGGGGAAAAACGGAGGGAGGCTGATCGTGAAGGACCTGAAAAACACACTGTTGTTTATTTAATTATTTACTTATGATGTACATTTGAGAGCTTTTGAATAAGACTGAGGAGGATGAATGCAGCAATCACTCAGCTCCCAGCTCCTTTCCGCCTTTGCAAAGAACTCTCCTTCACGTCTCCATTGTCCAAGGTACCACCCAAGGAATTTCCACGGCACTTTCCAAGCCGAGGAACACAAAAAATCTCCTCACAACTCCCGAGGTTTTACAGCCCTTTGCAAGCATCACTCTGCTGACCCCAGAGTGGACACCCACACCTCTGTCTCCCCACAGATATGACCCAGAGCTGGGAGCTGTCCCTGCTCTTCTCCAGCTGCGCGGACCCCCTCGCCTGAGGGCCGGCAGCCACCAACGGCACCTCAGCAGCCGCCACCCGCCACACCCGCGCTGAGGGCAGCCAGGCACCACGTGACCCCGCCCCTTTTCGCGCCCGAGGAGCTTCGCACCGGGGCTCGTCCGCTGTAGTAGCAGGGGGGGTGCACGGGGGGGCGGG
>PPHD01001917.1:18343-39058 GCA_002909625.1 Bambusicola thoracicus
CGGGGGGGCGGGGGGCTGTGGGGCGTGTCACGTGGGCGTGGCGCCGAGATCACGTGATGCGGGGCGGCCGGAAAGCTCCGAGGAGGAGCCGCGCTGCCGCCATTTTCCTGCGGCGCCCAGTGTGTGTCCCCTGTCCCTGGCCGAGCGGAAGGCGCGAGGGGGAGGGGACGGCGGCTGGGGGAGGGGGGTGGGAGGAGGAGGGGTCCCTGCTCGGGTGACAGGTCCGTCCCTGAGGGCGGAGCGGGGGCCGCCTGCGGCGCGGCGGGGCGAGGAATCCGTTCAGCTCCATCCCCCGGCGTAGTCCTCCCGTCCCGGCCCCTGAGGAAGGAGCGGCGCCGCGCTCGCTTCCAGCACCGCCATGTCCGGCCAGAGCCTCACCGACCGCATCACGGCGGCTCAGCACAGCGTGACCGGTTCGGCGGTCTCTAAAACCGTCTGCAAGGCCACGACTCACGAGGTCATGGGGCCCAAGAAGAAGCACCTGGACTGTGAGTACCCGAGGGGTGAAGGCGGCGGGGTTCTCCCTGCGCTCCCTTCCGAGCTGAGCCTGCCCGGAGCCCCGCGGAGCCGAGCCGGGCTGCGGGGCTGCCTCCGCTCCCTCCCGCCTCGCGGGGACGTGGAGCGTCGGGTGGCGGAGCTCTGTATGCTTCGGCATAGGACGGTCTGGTTGGGGGGTGGGGGTGGGTGGGAGCGGGGACGTGGCGATGGAGAGCCTGGGAGAGGCTGCTCGCCGTGCGTGTGCCCTCCAGGAGAGGCCTTCCGATCGGCTTTTCTTTATGCACAGAACTCTGGGCAGTGTGAGCTTCTGAAGGGCAGTGCTTGCCCCGTTCCTCTTCCTCGGAGAGCCGAGGGGTTTGAGCAGAGGAATGGGATGTTATTTCCTCACTCATTCGTCTCGTTGGTCTCTTGCTAAAGCAGCATTCCCACGTTCTGTGGAGGAGGTGTGGGAGTTCCAAGAAGAAGCAGTTGGTCACTTCTCTTATTTCTCTCCCAGGTAGTCTACTAGGGAAAGAAAGAACAATACTTTCCCATCATTTTGCTCCACGTACTCTTCTGTGTGAAATGAGTGTTCAAGGGACTAATCTGTCTCTTATCCTTTCTAGTCTGTCTCCATAGCAGGGGAGAGATGGGCCTAAGAGGGCTTCTTTAGACCTTCAGCACCTAAGCTTAACATCCATACAGCTTCTATTAAAATTAGATCCAAAGTGGGAAGTTCTTAAAAGGTTTTCTCTTAATTCTGTACCACCCAGTTGATTATGATGAGCACAGAAGTTCATATTAGTGCATGTTCCATTTAACTGTGAGGTCGTAGGACTAAGGATGCACTACGGTTGGGTACTTGAGTGTATCACATCTATTTATTCTAGATCTGTCCTCCTTCGTCTGTAAAGGAGGATACTAGAGAGAAACCTGTGGATGTGCCTTCTGTATAAGTGCTTTGTCCTTTCCTCCCACCCACGTATGTGAGAAGGCTGAGTCTTTGTGCATCCTGAATTTGTGCCTTGACTCCTCACTGTGTCCAAATGGCAAGACCAGATGATAGTACTGGTATACTGTAGTTACTACTTTTTTTCCATCAAAACGTGTCTGACTGGAAGCATAAAGAAACTTTTGGTTTATGAGTACCTGGGAGAGATGTGGACTGTTTCATAGAGTAGCTGTGAAACAGCTGCCTCCGTTTCTTGTTGCTATTCCCTCATCCATTTCATCTTTTGCTTTGAGACTGTGTAGAAAATGACTATGTGTGTGGGTTTTTTTTTGTTGTTTGTTTGTTGTTATATTTTGTTTTGATCAGCTGGGGACATCTGTGGGCTGTAACGAACTTCAGTCTCAGGTAGAGGAAGCACCTTGTCATGTGGCTGACATATGAAGCCATGATGTTACTGAATTTCTCGCAACAGAAGGGGAGGCTTTGTGGTAAAACCTTTGTTAAGTTTAGCTCAGAGTAGTAGAAAAAACATAGTTCCAGGACCATCAAACTGACCCATCAGCTGCTCTTAAGACCTTGTTCAAGGGTGGTGGTCTGAACATGTTTGCTGGGGGACATTGTAATCAAGACCTATAGAATACTGTTCTGGAAAGGTGCTTGATATATTAGAACTCGTCAGAAAGCTGTCTGGATGAGAGGACTGCTTCTTTATTTCCTGTCTGTTCTGGACTGAGAAAATTCCAGTTCCTGTCTCTTTCTCGGATGATTCTTTTTTCAGAGCAATGTGAACTTCTTTTCCATTAGCTGTACTACTATCACTACTTTTCCAAACAGTAAAAATAGATCCTGAGAAGATCAAGTTTTGTATGCTGCCTCTAAGTTTCTTGGGAATCTCTGGTCCTGCCATCAGGAAATGACACAGTTCCATATTTTGGAAGTCTTCTTTGTTCATACTGTTTATGGTTGCGTGTTTAAAAATAAATGCCTTTTTTTTTCAGAAGCTGTTATTGAAGCCCCACCTCTGGGTTGTGTTGCACATACTTTTTTTAAATAGCAGTTAAAACAATTAAACTAAATAAATCCTAAATGCTGACCTCTCACTGTGAATAACAGTTAGTATGCCAGTCTCCCATGGGCAGCATCCCTCTTGAATATTTAAAAATATTTTTTTTAAATCTTTAAAGCTTGGTTTGCTAGAGCCTGTCTCCAGCCTTTAGACGAGTTAATGAGCTACATTTTCTAAGACTCTCCTGGAATTAAGCCTTGCTTTTGTAGCGTTTTCTGTGGTCGTTGCATATTCTTCTTGATGTGGTATATGCATTACTTACGCAGACTTCTAATTCTGTGACTGTCCTATTTCTGAAACTTTCTTGTTTAAGCTTGAGCTGTTGTGAGCACATTTACGTAGCCCAGCCTTGCAGTAACCCGTATAACTGGGGAAGATGCAAAATAAATGCCTGTACATGTGATCATTCCAACTCTTACTTACCTTGTTCTTGATTGCCTATGGCGTTCCCAAACTGAAGAGCTTCCATTACTGTGTTTGTATGTTCCCTCAGTTACTGCTACCTTAATAGCTAGAGTGTAAAAAGCCATTCTTGGGCCATATTGATCCTTTTCAGTTACAGATTTAGTTGCTTTTTTGGTTAGAGGAGGAAAGAATTAGAATTGGCAAGTGGACATGGCCTATGATAGGTAACATCAATCATCTTGTGATCCAGTGCTCACACTCTGGATATGCTGCTGTTTTGGAGGTCCCATCTTATAACTGGGATAAGAATTCTGTTTTGTCATCGAGGTGCTGTATTCATAACCATGGATTATTTGTTCCATAGTAATCAGGTTTAATATTCTTGAAACCTCATAAAGTATAGTTCATTAACTTTATTTCATGGAAAACCTAGTTTAACGAGGACTTCGTCCCAGTTTCACACCACTGATATCTCACAACTAGTTTGTGGGTTTCATTTGTATGCCGAATTTCATACAGCCCTTCTTTCATGGTTAGTTATTGTCTGCTGTATTCAGTGCTGTAGGGAGGTAAGAACAAAATTGATTGCAGATGGTGCTGGAAACCTTGTTGCTGAATTTTGCTTTAATTTTTATGGTTCTAAGGTTGGAGTAAGGGGAGCTGTGTGTGTATGTATTCGTGGTGGGCAGTTAGTATTAAGAAAGCCACGAGATAATGCATATCATAGCAACTAGGTGCTTTCACCAGGTCCCTGGTGACATAGAAATGTTTGTATACCTGTGCAAGTTTGTGAGTATAGTAAGAAAAAGAACCAACCAGCTTTGATGTGAAATATGGTTAGGGTTGGGTTTTTGAGTGTGTGTGGGGTGTAGTAGCCCTGTCTGCTTGTAGATAATAGTGCTCTTTAAAGGAGAATGTGGATGGATGGCTTGGAAGGAAGTTGTGATACTGTAATTATCCTTTCTTAACAGGAAATCTCTCTATAGTTATGCCAGAGTGTAACTTTCTTTACTTCTTACTGTGAAGAAAATCGGTATTTTTAAGGAAGACAGTAAACTGACACTGCCCTCTGTTGTGTAGATGTTACTGAGAAACTACGTAAGTGAAAGTAAGTTGAATTAAACTTCTTGGGAACTTATTTCCCAAGTCCCTCACTCAGCTGTTTTGGTTTTGTTTGCAGATTGCTACTAGGACAGCAACCAAGTCTAGCTCAGGTCTTGCTTTATGCTTCTACTCTCAGGTGGCAGTCAGCAGAGGGGATCTTGTAGTGCTGAAGGACAAGGATCACTGCTTTTCTCTGTACCTCACTGGAGATTTGTAGTAAAGCTGGGAAAATCAGTGTTTTGAATGCTCACCTGCCTTTGAATACTTGAAACAACTGGGTTAATCCAGTGGTGCAATGTGTTAACTCCTGGATTCTTGAAACACTGCTGTGTTCTGCATTAGGAATAAGTTATTCATGTTTTTTTTAATGGCACTTTTTTTTTTGTTTGGACTACCTGAAGTTTCTCATGACTTTGCTTCCCATTTTATATCTGACTGAATTTTCTGGAGGCGGTCCATGGCTATCCTTGCTTGGAACTGTTATGTGTAACCATAATTACTCCAAATGCAGATAATTACATCATTACAGCTTTCTTTTGAAGTATTTCTTTCTCTCTGAGTTCTTCCGTGACTCCTTCAGGATTTGTTCCTCAATGAGCTTTCCCCAACTTCTCACTAGAATTCCTTTACAATATTTGTTTATGCCTTTTAGTAGAGCACAAGAACTATCACACTCCTCTGGAGTGCCAGAGGGCTGATTTTTCTACCACAGCTGCTCATTTGCAGAAAGAATAGCCATTTAGTTCTGCAGCTGTTGTTTTATTTTACTTAGCCTGAAGCAGTATTCTACTTCAGATGAAGTAAGAGGCAGGAGCTATGGAGGAGAGGCTGGAGAACACCTGCAATCAGCTTACTATGAATCTTCATACTGCCATTGTTTTGCATTGGCTGAGGTTACTTGGGTGTCATGTAACTTTAGGCTGTTGCTCTAACTATAATTTTTAATGGTGCAGTCATCTCTCACATCTTCTAAAAGAGATACTCAGAAAAGACATTCTTCAGCATTTCAGACTGTGACCTAATGATCTATTTCAGTCTTGTTTGTATTCTTAAGATCAGTTTTCAGTCCCTAGATGTGGAAGTTTTAAGCTGTCCTTAGTGACAACAAGTTCACAAAGTAAGATTACTTTGCATAGTAATGCAAAAAGGGTGACTTAGAAAAAGAACATGGAATTCAGTCTTCCTTTTTGTTGGTTTCCTTTTTTTTCTGTATATTGCTTTATGTAAAGCATATGATCGCTAAACTAGTAAGTAAATGCTGTGAAAGATAACATGGAATGTGAGAGATCTTGCTCTCTGTGAAAAATACCACACCTTTTCCAAAACAGACATGTTTTATATTGAAAAGCTCAGTATTTTTTAACACCCTTCTGAAGTTTCTCAGTATATTTAAGGTATTTTCACTCTTTAGTACTGAAACATCAGTTACTTTCCCAAAAATAGCCCAGTTGCTGCAGATCAGGTATGTGCACCCTTATTTTTGGTAAACCTTGCTCATCCTAAAATGATGTAGAAGAAATCAGGTGAGTGTTGTGAATGACTTGGTTGTAGTCTGGAAGTCCTGTTGTAAGACAGTCATAAAACATTCACTAATAGTTTGTAATTCATGTATAAAGCAATAGTCTCAAGTTCATGTTCTTACTTCTATGTCAGCAAACTCTTACGCTCCAGAAGTGAGAACTTTTCAGAAGTTCTCTGACAAAACCTCATCTTGTCAAGAAACCTACTTATGTCCATCAGTATGGGAGTTTAACTTCAGGTTTCCTGCAGGTTGAAGTATTAACCTTAAAAGTAGCTGTAATTTGGAGCTGAATATTATCTTGCAAAGGTCCCAGTAGGTGAGAGAATTTGTTGCTGATTGTCTGCACTGGATTAGATGTTAAACAAGAACTAACCAACCAAAAAGCCACTGCGAAGTGGAAATGGAAGAAACTGATGTTGATATCAAGTTGTTGTTTTGATATTTTTTCTTGCTGTTTGAGAAGTTATGTCTGTTGTGAAATGTGATTCTGATCAGGCAGGGTATGGACTTTTCTTAACTGATGTACCCTTCTTAGCTCAAGGGAGGTAGAAATAGCGTGTGTTGTCTCAGCAGTCGCCCTTAGCTTCACATTACAGCTTTATCAGTTAGATGGTAGTTTGTAAACCTACAAAGAATGTTTGTATATCCACTGTGAACTTTGGGTATTCTCAAGGCTGTTAGTGGCAAATCCAAGTTCTGAGTAATTTGTGACAAATCGGGTATTGAGATTTGAGAAATCGGGGAACTAAGCTGTATTTAACTGTCTGTGAAAATAACTTCATTAAGTTAAGCGTTTCATAATGACTTAACAAATGGGCTGGATTTTCAGATTGTGACTAAACATCCCTATGCTATTTTTCTAAAGGAGCTTTATTAAAGTAATACTTATCTGGATCATTTGAATATTAAAAATGAGTAAAGTAGGATTTTTTTGGTTTTTCCTTGGAACAGATGTAGTAAAATGACAAGATCTATACCAGAAGTTGATGTGGAATGTCAGCTCTTAGCATGAGGTGCATATGAATGTACTGGAAAGAAGTGGTACAAAGGTCATGTGGTTTTATTTTAATTCATGTGATGACATACATGTAGTGTCTGGGCATGTATTGATGTGTATATATAAAATAATACAAAAGTACAGCTCTTAGGCTTATTCTGAGCTCTGTAATGTAATTTCTTTGAGATTTGTCAGTTTCCTAAGGAGGAGCTCTCTACATCAAGCCCTTCTTTTTCTCCTTCCACTCATTCTCTTGATAAGGCACTTTTGAGATCTTCACGTAATGTTTCTTATTACCTCTGAAGCAAGCAGTCCTTCAGCTACTGTGTCTGTGTGCCATGGCAGCAGTGCCATTCTGGAAGCAGCAGTTCTTCTGCTTATGTAGGAAGTGATACGTTTGTGCTGATTCCAACTCTGTTCTGCTATTTTACATATTTACTCTAAATATGGTACTTGCAGTAGCATGTATAGCTCAGCCACTGCAGTTCCCAACTGAATACTGTGACATCAACAACGTATCTCTACAGTTTGTAACCTTTGTCACTTTCAATACTTAAGGATTCATTCTTCAAATTGTAAATAATTGTTTCCTTGCCAAATGTTTTTATATATTTTTTTCCGACATTAATGGCTTTTAAAACTGTATTTAATCCAGCTTGAAGAACGATAAATATTTCATTAGCATCCTCACAAAATTTCTGGTTGTCTGTGATTTGATTATTCTGGTAGTTTCTGCCAAATCAGAAGATCAAGTAGCTATCAAAGGAGAAATAGCTGTCTTCATGTTCTCTGACATTAAGGGCTGCCTGTGACTTGCTTTGCTGTTGGCAATGTTTGAATTCTTCTGGGATGGGTAATGAGGAACTGTAATATGATATGACAGTTTCTGTACCTGTCTCGTGCTTTTCAGGTGCGTGCTTCTTGTGTTGGGTTTAGTTTTGTTATATAGAGTGCTTCTCCTCCCTGCTGGTATTTATACTTAGGTTCAGAAATCCCTTCAGCATTTCACTTGAATTTGTTTCCAGTTGTGCTTGGTTTATTTGGCTGACAAATAGGTCGATGTTTAATTGGAAATTGGGTCACTCATGAGTTTGAAGTTGATTCTATCCCCTTCCCCTCCTCCCTAGCCTGTATTGCTGTGATAATTGCAGCCATCGCTGCAACCTATTTCAGACTTTGAATTTTTCTGATCCACGTCTGTGTATTCCTGACCTGACCTCATTTTTGATGTAAAATGGTAAAACTTGTTTCAGCTATTCTCAGTGTGGTGGCTTAAACACTGTGATAGTGGTGTCGGTTGATTGATTGTCCAGTTTTCTGTTTGCCAGAAACTATTGGTATTAATAATTTAGCAGACAGCGTTATGACGAGCTTAAAAATAATCTTGCCTTTAAAAATGATAAACTAGGACTATATACTTCATGGTACACAGCAACTATGTACAGCTGTGGTGTTCAAATGAAGCTTGTTTTACATAAAGCAACTCTCGATTTGATCTGACTTTTCTAAATATCCTTCTGTGCTCTTTTTCTCTCAGCAAGTTTTATTGTTTAGAAATGGAAAGATACCTGAGGATTCCAGGATAACGTGGAATCAGTTGTGTGGGTGATGGTCCAGGTCACTTTGCTCTCATTGGTACATGAGTTCTGATTAGCAGGTGCTGTAAATTGAGTAAAACCTGCATTTGTTGTCCTTCAGTAAAATTGACTGTCACCAGTCTGTGTTAAATTCAGTTGGAGTTACACTCCTCTGAGTGCATTTCAGTCAGATATTGAAACAACACTGTAGAATGAAGTCTGGAGCATCAGAAGTTTGGGAGGTGGATTTCAATCATAGGAATGAGCGAGAAGTCGGTGGATGCCAAATATGAACACTTTTGCATGACTGGGCTGTAGTTATTTCTAACAAGGCAATGAAGTGCGGTAGTGAGCTGCTGCCTTTGATTAGCTGTGTGATGGAAAAGCTCAAGATACACAAGTGCCAGCTGTAAACTGTTTGAAACACAGGGACTAACACACTGTGCTGTGCTCTGGGGAAAAATGATGCTCTGAGGGAAGACTTCTTTTTTAAATTCCTGCCAGTTAATAGGGAATGAGATAAAACTTCTTCTTGGATCTGTCGAGCTGGAATGCTTTGCCACAGACAGTAGCATCATTAAGCCTATCAAATGTAATCAAAGCTAATGCCATTTTCTAGCAGATTTCTTTGCATTAAAAATATGGAATATGTGAAGTTTATTTCCATGCTTAATTTGGCATGTAAGCAGATGGAAATCTAGGGAAGCTTTTGTGTTAGTTCTCAGATGCCAGAGAACAGCACGGTTAATTGAACGTGTGATGTTGGGAATTGCATTGTTATGAGTTTGAAGCTTTTTTAAAAAACATTTTGCCTACACAGTTATTTTATGAGGAGACTTTCTTCAGATTTAATTATCTGTAAGGAAAAACAGAATACTTTTGTGGAGATGGTTTTGTCCTTTTTAAAGAAAACTGTTAATGAGGAGCCTTTGTAGATAGGAATGTGTTCAGCCTCTTGGTATGTAGCAGGGTGGACACAAGACATTCTAACACCTAGTTGTACTGTAGCTCCATGTTCTTTTTAGCTCTCTGGGGTTCCAACCAATGAATGACTTAACTTTAAAGCAATGGAATAACTAGGTAGATTTTGCAGTTAGAGCTTTTCTTTAGAAAATAGTTCTGTTTTAAAGATAGAATCAGGCTGAAGTCATCTTTCCTTTTACTGATATATTTTAGAAGCTGTTCCTGGCAGGGACGTGTCTTTGTGCATGATAAAGACAGAAAGAAATTCCTGTCTGGAAGCAGTGGGATATGGGGGAATTCTTACATTTTACAGCTTCTACCACTAGTTTCAAACTGAAAGGGTTTCAAGAAAGGGTGGTCAGGCACTGGAATGGGCTGCCCAGAGAGGTGGTGGAATCACCGAGCCTGGTGGTGTTCAAAGAGCATTTGGATGTTGTGTTGAGCGACGTTGGTTTAGCGAGAACCATTGGTGAAGGGCAGATGGTTGGACTGGGTGATCCTGTGGATCTTTTCCAACCTTAGCGATTCTATGATTCTGAGCTCCATGTTTGCTCTATAGCTTTGTGAAACTGATAACTGCATCACTGCTAATGAAGTGCTCGTCAGAAAGATCTCTAAATCTGGAGGTGAGCAGAAGAGCTACTTTGGATTTATGAAGCCCAAACACAACATTACTGTTAGCGGGTGTGTTCCCTTTTGTAAGGTCCACAGCTTTAGCTGAAAATCAGTAGAGCTTAATTTGCAGCACTAGAAAAACACAGCTTCACTTCCATGCTTCATGCTCAGCGAGGGTTTTTTCTGCTCCACCTTGACCTATCTCACATTATATTTTGTGATTTTACTCTGAACAGCTTTGGCATGGACTGTAAAGGATAATTCTGATGTGTTAGCAGTTGCATCCTTGTAGAAGGGTGCTATTTAAACATCCATTGAAGCTGCACTAGGATGAGCCAAGATGAGTTTTGTGTACTCAGAGAGCTCCAAATACCTCGTGGGAAATATTATCCTAAATTGAAGAAGGAAGTTAGAGCTAAATCAGGCAGGCATTTCCAACACTTCT
This sequence comes from Bambusicola thoracicus, assembly GCA_002909625.1. Lineage (NCBI taxonomy): Eukaryota > Metazoa > Chordata > Aves > Galliformes > Phasianidae > Bambusicola > Bambusicola thoracicus. Next base: position 28,467 of record PPHD01001917.1, read on the forward strand.
GTGAAAAGTATGGAGGATTTTGGCTTTGCTTTACTTGACTGCCTCTTTCCTTACATGAACTGAGTGCATGAATTTCAGCTGAACAGTTTTATGAAGATGTGTTTTAACTGGGGGGGGGAATATTTTTTTTATTTTCCTGTTGAGCTCCTTTACTCCATTTATCTGATTTCTAAACTGCTCATATCAAAAAGCAATCTGTATTGTCCAGAAATGAAGGCATGAATGGGCCTGTCAATGAAAAATCTCATTTAATGAGTTCACCTTTATATGCAGAACATAAAAGAAATACTGTGGAATGGGTGGAGCTTGTGTTAAAGTGGCAGCAGGAAATACTTTAGAAATAAGTTTGAAGTATCTTGAATTTTAGTTGCTTATTAGAATGTAGCACAAGTCACCAAATAAGTTAACATGGAAGGAGCAGCTTTGAATTTTGCTTTGGTGTCTTTGTCTTATTCCTATTGAAGATTAGTTCCTTTATGAGTAGAAATTCAGATGGAACCTCTTGTGTTCCAGCTTGGATCCTTCTTCTTTGCATCCTTCAAGTATTTACAGACACTGTAAGACCTGCCTGAGCCTTCTTTTCTCCAGGCTGCACAGTCCCAGTGCTCTGTCTGTCTTCATAGGAGTGGTGCTCCAGGCCCTTAGGGATCTTGAGGGCCCTCCATTAGACTCTGTTCACTACATACGTAGTGGGGAGCCCAGAACTCCAGATGCAGCCTCATGATTGCTGAGTAAAGAAGAACCATCACCTCTCCTGACCCTGCTGGAGATGCTTTGCCTAATGCAGCCAAGAATACCATTAGCTGCCTTAGCAGCGTGGCTGCACAGCCCTGTTGGCTCATGTTCAGCTTGGTGTCCACCAGGACCCAAAGGTTTTTCTTGCAGACTGGCTTTCCAGCTGGGTTCTCCTAGCATATGCTGATGCCTGAGACTGTTCCTATCCAGGTAGAGAACTCTTTACTTCTTAATGAGATTTGTGAGATTTTTGCCATCCTACCTCTCCATTGTGTCCAAGTCCATTGTCCAATGTGGCCCTCTGTCAGGACAACAACTCCTACCAGTTCTGTTGTCAGCAAATTTTATCTTGGTGTTTGCAAAGCTTGGTATTTAATTTTCATTGAAAATAGATATTTGATTATTAGCAGTTGTCCTTGTTGAAATAAAATCGTTTTTCAGGAATCCTTCTTTTCCTTTAAGAAAAGAGCTAACATGCTGTGATCAGCAAATAATCAAAATTGCTTTCCTCCTTAGTCTTTCCTCAGTCATCAACTGAGATTTGGTGATTAAAAACTGTGTAGCAAGCTTTGAGCAAGTGTTTCTTGTCAGTGAGAGAACTCTTCTGGTAAAATACTGAGGGTTACTAGCTTGGAGTTGATGAGCTTTTACAGAAATCACAGGGGGGAAAAAAAGATGGATTCCTTGATGGAACTCCCTTATGAAGTACATACTTTGCTATGTTATTCTTTATTAGCAATTTGATTGTCTTGACTTTCCCTTTTCTCCACTTTTCCCCCTCTTTATGCTTGCATTAGACTGTTTTTTATATTATGTCTTACAAGTGCTTAACTCAGAGCTACAGTTGTCACGAAGAGCCCTTAAGCTCTGTTTAGTCAGCTAAAGCAGCAAGCAGCCATCTGATTAACCACTCTGTAGGTATGTGAGAAGTCACGCTTGTCAGAGAGAGAGCACTGAACGTGTATGGAACGCTGCAGTATTTTTCATGTGTAGTATGTTGCTGTTTACTTCTTAACAGTTCTCATACTAAATATCGCTATTTCTGCAATGACTTTTCTGAGATCTTCAGAAGCCTGTGGCCATATAAAACTCCTTAGAGATACAAACAGCTGCTTTTGAAGCACTCGAGCTTGATTTTGTAGTGTGTACAGAACACCTCAGTATCTGCAGAGCAAGTCCATTTGCCTTGTATTCTTTCAGTAATACGGGTTAAAAATGGTATTGACACCATTTGAATCTCTTGATGATGTGTCTTATTTGGTGCAACAAACTGATAGGAACTCCTGACCAATGCAGATGTTTCCACCAAACCATGCCTGAAGGATTTTTTTCTTCTAGTAATTAACTGGGCAGCCGTTTATTGTAGGTTAAAGCTGTGGAGGATGGCAACTGCCAAGGCAGACATCCTACCATGCATTTAAATATTTTTACAATTACAATGTACAGCTTTAATTACATTGCTTTTATTTTGCTGTGTAATTACTGGTTTGTTGAGGACATCAGAATACTCCTGCTTTGTGTTCTGCAGGCGATACACAGCCTGGGAGGTTGCATACTGGAGGATGTGTTCTGGCATGAGTGCTTTTGAGAAACAGGGATAGCTGGAGAAGGTCTTTGAAATTGGAGAAGATCATAGTTTGACCAAAATGCTTTGCTTTGTGGGGGTGGATATATGTATGCATCTTTATCTGCAGCTTCAGCACCGATGGAGTAGACAAATGGAAGGGTAGGTCTCCTTTCATTCAAATGTGTTTTCTCACAGCTCTCAAAGGCATTTAGGTGAACTGTGGTATTATTTAGGTGAACTGTGGTATTCTTGTTCTGAATTAGGTTCTGTTGAGAAGGAAATCCCACTTCCAAAGTCTGTTTTTAAAAAGGGGAGGAGACATATCTTATGCAGCTTTGCAAAAGCCATCCAACCTGGGGCTTTATTTCTCATCTTGGATTTTTGTCTTAACTAACTAAAAGATGCAACTCTTCTGTACAAAAAAAGAAAAAAAGTGATTGATGTGTGATTTCTGCCTAAATAATGACTTGGGAGAATTTTGTGGCTTAAAAACTTGTTCAGTGAGATGTGATGACTGTTAGATGTACTTGCATGTATACACCATTTGCTTGGAATAGCTTCCTGCTTTCGGTGGGAGATTAGTGTTGAAGCTGCACAGTTTTCAAAGTAATTACTTTTGAAGAAAAGAGTAGCACTCCATCTAGTACAATTAATTATGCTTCCATTCAACCACTCTGTGCAACTATCTGTACTATTCATGATATACTGTTTGTTTAAATACCTATTTCGTTATCAAATATGATGGCTGTAGTTCACAGTCAAAGCTTGCCCATCCCAAAGATCTTTTCAAACAGCAGGCCTAATGTATTCTCTGCTGCTCAGGCAGAGCACTGACTCTGTGTACCTGACGAAGTGGATGCATCCTCAAGCATTCAAAGTTCTGTGCTCTGGAAATACTTGATGTTGAACAAATAACTGTGATTCTGATTCATTGAAATGGTCACATGTTCAGCAAAAAAGGAGTATTTTCTTCCTCCTTGGTTTTTAAAATACCATGAGGTTAAATGCTCAGTGCAAATGTTCTGCTTACGTAGCTGTTGTCATGTGAGTTGGCAAATGCAGACAGTTTTCATCTTGTAATCAAGAATCACCTTTAGAGAATGTTCTGTAGGCTCATTATTAGCATTTTTCTAAAGATAAGATCAAGGCTCTGCGTTTACAGATGCTTCCAATGGGAATAATATACCAGTGTCTGGCATGGGAAACAAACAGTTATTTTGGACTAAATTGGGGATAAAATACTTTTTTAAAAGTACAAGAGTAACGTGGAACAGAAGTGTTTGATAGTTTTAGCAGGTCTTGGATATTTTTCTGCCTTTGGGTGCTCAGGAAGTAGTTGAGCTGTATCTTTTAGAGAAAGAACTTGAGGCTTTATCCTTAGAGAGTAATGCAGTATTGGTGAGACTTTCAGTGTCTGCAATGGTAACGAACACCGCAGCAGAAAAAAATCTTGTTCATCAGAGAGGCTGTCATCAAAGTGTTATTTGGGGGGAAGGGGCTAAGGGTGGAAACCTATGTAAGCAGATCTTAGACATACATTTATTCTTTATGAACTTCATAATTCACACACTAAAACAATTCACTAAGAAAGCTGCAACTGAAAACAAAACAAACAAAAAACCAGCAAAAATCCCTAGTAGAAATGTAACTTACTCTGTCAAATCAGTTTTTTCTCCTTTTCTGTTTTCAGAAAAATGTGGAATGCAAGTGGTTTTTCCTCTAAGGAAACCTTTGCTAATACACTGCATTGACTCCAGAGATCCATATCCAAAACTGTGTTAGGGAATACTTCAGTATGCTAGATGAATTCAGATTGGCAGGACCTGGTAAACATCTTCTGAAATTAAATTTTTGATTCTAGCTCAAGTAATCTGTTAAATCTTTGGCAGCTCTCTCTATGAAAATGTGAATACTTAAGGACAGCAGACAAAAATGCATTGTAAAGAGAGGAAAGGACCTGGAAAATTAATCTTTGGAAAGCTGACTGTCTCATAGATACTTTTATATTGACTTTCACTTAGATTGCTAGTTCTCCCTCATTACAAAAATTGATCTTGATGGGGGCAGCATAAAGGAATTTCTTGGCATTTCTTCTGCATGATTGTCTTAGAAACAAAATAGTGCAGAGAACTGCTTTGAAATACAGGGTTTGCCATCAGATTGGAAGATATCTATAGTGGAGAATATGTCCTTACCAGGTTTTAACAATTTTTTATTAATAACTGGTATGTTGGAACATAGTATGTGCTGACATCGTTTGGAGCTGCTCTTCAGGGCAAGATTAGAAGACAAAGTTAAACTGACAAACTGGGGCAGCTCTCCATGGAAGAGCAACATTCTAAATGGGTAAAGAAAGTGTTAAAGCTGAGTATTGAAATAAGGAATATCCAGCAGTGCAGGAGCACTACGGTAATTTTTGGCTTATTTCATTTTCAGTGTATAACACCAGTGTTAGGTGGCAGTAAAGGTGGACTATCCTTCTGTATGGATATTGAGGAATGAATGTAGTGTGAAACATTTTCCCTCCTCCTTGGTGCTGGGAAGTTTTGTTGGTGTGCTGTATTTGTGGGAGAAAGTAGGGTTAGTTTTTTGTTTTTGAAAAAATTAATGTCATTCAAAGAGAAGTATGTCAGTGTTACCATAGAAAATATTTTTTTTACAGTAAAGATATTGAAACACTGGAACAGGTTGCCCAGAGAGCTGGTGGCTGCTCCATCACTGGAGTCGGTCAAAGTCAGTCGAGATGGGGCTCTGAGCAACTTGATCAAGCTGTAGGTGTCCCTTTTCATTGCAGGGGACTTGAACTAGTTGGTCTTAAGGGTTCCTTCCAATTCAAATGATTCTGTGACAGATGATAGAAGTGTGTGGCTGTTAGCAGGCAGAAACAGGAATGAGCTCACCCTGTCTCATGTCACTGAGCTGCCTCACAGAAACATGTCCTATGAATAAGTATCCATCAAGTTGCACGGGGGAAGGTTCAGGCTGGATGTTAGTAAAATTTACTCTCTGGCAGCTCAGAGAGGTGGTGGAGTCACCATCCCTGGAGGTGTTCCTGAAACGTCTAGATGTCGTACTAAGGGACACGGCTTAGTGGGGAAAATATTGGTGGAAGTTTGGACTGGATGATCTTGGAGGTCTTTTCTGGCTGTGGTGATTCTATGATCCTGTCTCTGATGTGAGGCAGGGGGATTGCATGTTAAGTGAGGTTCTTTCCAAACCTTACTCTTTTAGTTTGATGGGGGTTGAGGTGGAATGGGTTGAGCCCAGGTTATGAGTGACTTTTTCAATAAAAACAATGGGAGTGTGTGAGCTATTACAGGGAGGGAGTCATAAAGACAGTGTCATTTAAGGCTAACTTTCTTCATTGGTTTTCCTAACCTGTTCTATCAAGTTGTGTTGTGCTCACCACCACTCTGAAAAAAGCCCCTTCACTTACCTGAAGTATAAATCAAGAATCAAGATCTCAGTAAGTTAAACTGTGATTTGAATTCAACTTGCAGAGTAAAAATATTGTGGAAATGGAGGAAGGAGTTAGCTCATAGTGATAGCCATCTAGTCTAAATCTGTTCACTTGTAGTCTGGTCAACTGTGAGCTTGATAGTCTTTTCCTTACAGAAAAAGTAGAAGTGGAGTCATGATCAAAACTGATCCAAACTTGTTACAGATGCTGCTACACAAGTAGTTGCCTTTGACAACCTTATGTTGAAGAGATCCATCCATGGGTTTAACCAAGACTCTGTGGTTAGATGAGCGGTGATCAGCAAAGATAGCTTGTCTGATGCTGTGGGATTGGAGGAGGTGACCTTCAGAGGTGTTGTCTAACCTGAATTAATTTAATTCTGTGATCCTGTTTATGTGTAACTTATTTTCTTTACTGTGCTGTGATGGTCTGACAATTCAGGTTGTTTTCCTGGTTGAGCATCTCCTCTTTTCTGAAAGCATAAGGTGCTGATGCTTGCAGGATAAGCAGAACTACTTGAAATTTACTTCTTACTGAGAGAAATGCATCTGTTTAGAGCAGTGAAGAGGAATCATGGTGTTGGTGTATTCAGTTTTTAAACTTCTTTAAGTTGTTTGAGCCTTCATGAACGCTTAATCATTGTAATGGTGCTAGTAATTGTTTCTGTATTAATGAGATAAATGTAGCTGAAATGAGAGAATTGTTTACTTATGCGGCTGTGCTGTTGAGTTGGGATTTAGAAAATGTTTGGTGTTAACCTTAATAGTGTGATGGAGGTATTCAGTACGTTTGAGAGTAGGTACTGGTAAGGGGTGCAGATCTGTTATGTCTTCAGAAATTGTCTGCAAACAGATCTGCAATTTCTGCAACGTTTGTAACTGTGGGGAACTTAGAATATTAACCATTAGAAATGTTGGATCAAAATGAGAATTTAGTACCTCCTTGTACATGAGAATTAAGAAAACAAATAAAAACACAACAGCACATCGAAAACCTCTTCCCTGTTTTCCCAATTGTTTTATGAGCTGTTTCCTTCATTTTAGCTTTTTTTCCCCCCCATAATTTCATTTATGGATGCTTTGTTTTCTGGTTTAAACTCATCTTGCTCGGAGAAGTCCCTGTTGAAGCAGTTATCCATCTGAACCCATTCTACACCTCTATTTTCACACTAAGTATCTTGATCAGTTTTTACAGTGCTCAAACTTGAGGTGTGAAGGTTTATCAAGGAGTTACCGTAGGAGTAAATCTAGACTGTGAAACATCCTGTGACAGTAATGCTGAGTTCATGGGATTACTGGTAGGGACTCAAAATAAGTTTCCAAGAACTGCAGTTAGAAGTCACTGTTGGAACTATGGGAGAGAATACTACAGTCATACTTGAACTGGAAGGAGTAAAAAGACAAGATGCAGCTTGATGAAATGAAACATAAGTTGCTGGCTGTAAAACAAGTTATTCTACACTATATTAAACCTGCCCTCAGCTTCTTTTATTCTTCTTATCTGGTATGAATGAGATTAATCCCATTCTTTATGAAACATGGAGAGCCCTGAACGGAGTTGTTCTTCTTGGATTTCTGTAACTCTTCCATCAGTAGCTTCCTGAGTTGGTGTATTTAACCCCCAGAAAAACATCATATGCAGAGGAAGAATTGCCAGCTGCATTTCTTACTGTTATGAGAAACACACAGTGTACATTTCCTTATCTCCCAGTTGAGGAGAGTTGGATGACGCCTCTGGGAAATGTGTTGTAGAAGGCTCCATCTAGTAAAGCATTTGGGTACATACAGGTTTTTTCCTATTCTGAATTAACCAATGCTTAGTTAAAATGCTGTTTATGACATATCTCCCTTTGCATTTAAAACAAAATATTTTCTGGTAATGATGAAGATAATGGAATATTCTTCCAGCTCTTGGATATATGCAGGTTATATAATATTCTTCTGGCAGATAAAAAAAAAAAATCTCACTGGATCAGACTAAAACCCAACATCTTTCCACTTAAGTATGACATTTGGGCTTTTTGTTTTGGTTGAAGGCTTCATCTGCAGTTACCAAATGTATATTTCTGAGGAAGAAATCAAGAAATTGTCAGTATTGTGTACTTGGATTAATTCCCACTCAAAATTATTTTTGATTCTTTTTTAGACAAATTGGAATTCCAGTTGAAATTACTTATTTACATCCAGCAACTCTCTAATCATATTTCCTGTAATAAAATAACATCTATAGAAGAGTTAGGAAATTAATTAGAAATTTACCGTATGTATACATAAAGTGATCTGAGTTTAACATGTAAATTGGAATGCATAGAATCAGGTTTGAGTGTGGCAGAGTAGATATTAATGATCAGCTGACCTCTGTATTTTGGTCTAATCATAGGATTTCAGATTTGCTCTATCTTGTGTAGATGTCCAAAATCCTTTTGTGGCACAATTAAATCCTCTGATGCATAAGTGCTGAAGAATGATATGTGTTAAATGCTGTTTTCTAGGTGTGTTGTGTGAATTTTCCTGCTGGCACTGGTATGCATTTATTAGTGAGCCCTTTTTGAGTTCTTTATTCATTTTGTGGCTAAATTTTTGGAAAATACTTTCTTGCAACTGTATAAACTGAGAATTAATGTTAAGAAATATGTAAGTATTATAGAGGGGGGGGGATCACGTTTATAATCCAGAATAGAGGTTGTCATCAGCAGGTGCTGGATAAAGTAGTTCTGAGCTTGTATGTTTCCTTTCACACAAAGTACTCAGCTTAAAAGGTATCTTTAGATCAGGAAATGACAACAACTGACTTATAGAAAGCCTTGCTGCTGATGCAGTTTGTGACTAAATTCAGTTTCTATTTCATTCCAGATCTGCTGCCAAATGCTACGTTGTTATAACTGGAGCATTTGGTTCTTTTTCCCCCTGCTAGAAGGGGGATGTGATAGCAGTGTTTAAAATTGACATTGCTATAGAGATCATGTTGGCTGCTCAGAGGTGACCTGTGGAGTGTTAATCACAAGCACAGAAAATTTGTTTAGAGTTAGTGAAAGTAAATTGAATTTTAGAACACCAGTAGCACTTACTTCAGCTGCATTCTTAATACAGTCAAAGGAAATACTCTTTTTTTTTGTCCAGTGGCAAACTTCCTAGCAGTGTATATCTGATCATTTCAGATTATAGACCATTTAGAGGCAGAGTTGCTGACTTTTAATATTCTGATTTCTTTCACAAAATTCTTAGAAAGTTGGCACAATTAGCTGCTGCAGTGCTATGTGCTGCCTTATGGGAAGGAATTGTCTTTACTGAAATCTATTCCAATCCCTTGCTCTGTTCTAGAAATTAAATATTTGCATAGAATGAGGAGTATTACCATAAGCAAAATGAGACCCGAACACAGGGGGCAGGGGTTATAACTTGGGAGTTAGAAGAATGAAGATTGATACAGCCATTGAAAGCAATTGAACACATGTCCTGTGAGCACCATCAGTTTGTACTCTCCTGTTTCAACTGCTAGGCTAAATAAAGATGCCAGATTTTTTCCCACTCTGTATCGTGTTTGCAGTTGTAATACAATGGAAGTGTTTTAGCTTTGAATGTTTTATCTTGAATGAATGTTCAGGATGAGAGATAATGACCTTAAGTTATGCTAGTGGAGATTCAGGTTGAGTATTAGGAAAAATTCTCAAAGGATGGGAAAGTATTGACAGAGGCTGCCCAGGGAGATGCTGGAGTCACTGTCTCTGGAGGTGCTGAAGAAGCATGGAGGTATGGCACTGAGGGATGTGGTTAGTGGGCATGGTGGGGATGTGCTGATGGTTGGGCTTGATAATCGTAGTGCTCTTTTCCAACCTCTATGATTCCATCTCGTGGAGAGAGTACTCCCATGGAATACAGGGGGGAAATATTTTTAATTGATAACCTTTGAAATCTTAAGTTCAAAGCTTAACTAAGATCCATATGTGCAGCTGGAGGTGAAAGGGAAAATGACTGACCATAAACAAATGGACACTTATGCAGAGAATTATTTTAGTATCAGTGTTGTCTCATAGTCCACCATTAATGATTAACCACAAGTAGAATGTCAGCCACCAGTGTGTCATCTTTGCAATCTGAAAGCTAAACCACACACTAAATGGGTTGCGCTCTACTGGATTTCTCAGGCATAACTTTATAAGAGTAATTACTAAACTCATTCAAGAAGTGAGTTGAAGGTGAAATTACATTTTTTTTTTAAAAAGGCATATATGGCTTCAGTATGTGTTTTGGCTTCGGGTATAAATATATGAATTAGGTAAACTTGATCTGAAGCGTAGCTGACTTGTTCTTTGGATCTATCAACATGTATTCAAATTCTAGTTGCCTTTCCTGCTGGTAAGACCAGTTGAAGTGTTGAGGCCAATGAGAACTTTCTGATACCTTCATAGTTTGTTGGATAATGTCACTTTTCTATTCCTGGTCTACTAAAACTTGGGCTAGTTTCCGTTTTAGAATATATATGTATTTAACTCTTTTGGAAATGTAGTGAATTAAGAATTTTTAGTGGAAGCTTTAATGTGTGTGATTGCATGCTTTTTCATCGTAGCGTTTCCCTTGTTTGGTCATTGAGTTTTTCTGCAATAAAGAAGCATGTACAGTCTGGAAGGTGTGTAGTCTGTTCAGAATGACCTTTAAACTAGGAGAATACCTTGTTGTAGGGTACAGGTATGTAGTGTGTACATCTGTTTGGAAGTAATGACTCAAAGAAACAAGCTATTTGATTACTGCTATTAATAAATCAGAAAATAGGACTTAGCTATGTGTGTGTTTATGGAAGATCACAAAATAGATGAGAGAAAATGAGACTTCT
>PPHD01001918.1:0-39058 GCA_002909625.1 Bambusicola thoracicus
AGCGCGGCCCGGCGGGCGGCGAGGGGGAAAACCCGGCGCGGAGCGCGGCCCGGCCGCGGCCCCCTCCGTACCGCCCCCACACGCGCGCGGCGGCCGGCGGGGACCCCGGGGCTCCGGTCCGGCGGGGTTCGTTCGAGCCGCTCTGCCGGAAAGCCCGCCCTCCCCCCGCCTCGATTCGTCCGCTCGGCAAAACCCGTTCGCCTTCGCCGTGCACTTAATTGGCCTTTCTGGTTTTTAATAGCGAGCGTTTACCTGCGGCCGTGCGGCGCGGCACGTAAGGTGCGCGAGGCGGTCGGCACGGGGCAGCACGCGCTGCTGCCCGCACAGCAAATCCACGCGAAGGCCTCAGCGATAAATAAATCGCGGCTGGAGCCCGGCCGGGAGGAGCTGCCCCGGGATCGGCTCCAGCACCGAGGAGCCGTGCGAGAGCCGCAAACCTGCCGGGCTGAAATCCAACCCCCGGGTCAGCACGGAGCAACCACGCGGCATCCATCCTCGCTGCAATTTCCTCGTCAAATGTCGCCCCACATCTGGCAAGCCATTGACATGAACTGACTGCTCCGGTGTGTGCTGGAGGAAGCATCGGCTTCCCATGACTTCCAAAGGAGCTTCCCAGCAGAAAGTTCATGCAGGCCAAGTTCCATTTATTTGCAAAAATACTACTTGATGGGATCTATTAAAACCACCTTACTTTAGGACAGAGCTCCCGGAGCCATCTGAAGACCCATCTGGTTGCATGCAGCACAAGGGAGGTTCCTGAATCAACACAACCGCTCCAGCATCCATCACTGCCATCGGGAGCAACTCAGCTCGCACTAATCAGCCTTCCTCCGAGACACGTCATCTGCCCCCATCTCACACTGTGAACAGAACCACACACCGAGTACAGCCTCGAGCTCCATCTGCAACGGGCACTTCTCATCTTGCCTTTTGGAAACAGGCTGAATAAATATCTTCTTGGTCCTTAAACTCCTACTTGCTGCTTTGCAACACGCCATCTGCAGCAACACAACCGCATCCACTGCTTCTCACAAGTGTCCTTCTCAACCCAAGGCCTACCTCACACATGCACAGGCCCAAGACTGCCACACACCATGCCGACAGCACTGCACAGACCCCACAGCTCCAAGGCGATGCCCACCAGCAGCACTGACAGAATTACAGGCGCAGAAGTATTTCAGCTCCAGAGGAACAGCTCAAGGTCTACCAGATCTGTATCCTCAAAACAGACTTAGATTAGACTGGATGAGATTGGACTGATGGAACGGGTAACTCATTTTCTCTTTAAAAGAGACAGCCGGGGCAAAGGGCTCCACAAACAGCAGCCAGCAGCTCACTGAGGCCATCCAGTTCACTGGCTTAAAGCAGGTTCAAGCACACCACCTGCCTTGCACACACTGCACCACAGCAATAAGGCAACCTGAATTCACTGTAAGAACACACGGATTGTGCCAAGTGCTTTCTAACATCACTTCCCAGCTCAGGCAAGCAACAAGTGTCACACATTAAACCCCTGCTAAGCCAAACCTATTTTTAAAAGGAGACTTAACGCTGTTCTCAGCTTCACGTAAATCGAGCTCTCCCTTCAGGTTTGGGGAAGAGGAAGGGAATAGGTTCAAGGAGAACCAGCTCACAGCATCGCACCGCCGCAGCTCCACTTCTCCTCTGTCACTTAATTCCAGTCCTCAGCACAAGCTTCCCTACCACCACAGCCGTGCACACATCCCCAGCCAGGACAGCAAGGCGCCTCCGCCAAATGGAAAGCCTCAAGAAAGTGCTTTAAGCTCTGAAATCAGCCAGAGAACTCCCCGAGGGCAATGGTCACCTGGAGGCTGTCTGCAGAGAGCAGCTCCTACCTGCTCACACCGTATGTGAAACACAAACACAAAACCTCTCATGGAGAAAGGTGGTATTTTGTTCCTTTGCAGACGTGGACTGTGCTATCAGTACCAACACGGCTGCGGGTGACAAACAGCTCCTGCCACCTACAGAGTCCTCCAGGCCTGTGTGAGCAGCACATCCACCTACACCTGTGTGTCAGTGTACCCCTGGACGCCCCATACAAACACAAATCCATGTCCATGCAGCTTCGTGCCCAGCTCAGCCACAGCAGCCCCAGTTAGGAGGGTGCTTTTCCACACTACCCAAAAGTCATCTCTCAGAGGACATTCAGTGTAACACTACCATTGCTTCAGCACAATCCAAAGGCCGGCACTCATCCTGTAATCCAAACTGAAGGAGAATGTAAACTCTGCGGAGTTAAACACAGCGTCTTGCCTGCTTCCTCTCCCACACGTTCCCATGGCCAGCAGGCAGCACAGGCACCAAAGCAGCAGGTAAGACTGCTTTCATCTGCTTTGGAAATGCCATAATGTGGATCTGCCATTTTCTTAACGGTTCCAGATCTCCTCAACAGAACCTGCATTCTTTCTGAACCAGGAACCCTCAGTGCTTTGGGAAGGCTGTAAGGCGGTTCTGTTCTAAGCCTCAATTTACGCAGCACCAAACACAGATTCCACTGAAGTGAACCAGCTCCTACTCTATCACGCATTTCACGGTCCAAAAGCTCCCATTCCCTCTCTGTACTTACACGGCCCTCGTGTTTCAGAAGACCTCACATTCACCTGGGAGCCCTTAGGAATCAGCACTAAAACCCACCCCCAGGTCAGCGCTGGGGGCAGGAGGACCCCACCGACACAGCCAGGTGCACCGTCCTCAGCCCCAACGGTCCCAACTGCTGCCCCCCACAATTCCAGGCGCCGCTCCAACTGCCATCAGGCATCAGCCTTGAACAGCCAGTACCACCCCGGGCCCCCCTCTCGATTCCATCAGGAGCAAAGCACGGATATCCCTCTGAAAAACAAAGCAAACTGACGCGCTGGCAGTACTCGCTGCCTGCTCATACAACTGCTTGTTATTAGGTCACCTCGGGTTCCATTCTCAGCCCATCCGGAACCTGTGACGCAGCCCGAGGAGGGCTGCTGGTACAGTCAGCACATCACCTCAGCTGCAGAGCGGTGATAGAGACTTCAAGGACATGAAGGGAGTCCTGCAGAACTCCGCTCCGCACGCCTGAAAGAAATCCGCCGGGTTATTTTTATACAGCATCTCGGATGCGCGCAGCATTTCTGTCACAGTAGGGAAGAGGGAAAACAAAAGTTGCTCCCCCAGGGAGCTGTGAAGACTGCTAAAGCAATTTCACATGCTGGAAATCTCCGGATTTTACAGAAGGACCGAGCTGAGGAAGTGTTGAGGCAAAAATGAAAAAATAAACAGTTGTTGCGGAGCCCACCAGGAGCTCTTTGTGATCTCAAGTCCCCACACAATTAAGTGAGCGTTCAGAGCAGCGCCAGCCCGCAGCCTCCCCCTGCAAACACCAAGAAGACAAACTCCTGAGGCAGGCGGTGTGTGGGGAGCGGAGCACCCGGCCTGTCCTGCTCAGCACAGGGCACACCTCAAGCACCAGGTCCAGCCCCGGGCCCTCAGCACCAGCAGGACGGGCACACAGGGAGAGCCCAAAGGGCCTTGAGGCTGAGCACAGGGCTGGAGCATCTGCCAGAACAGCTGCGAGCTGGGGCTGCTCTGCCTGGGGAAGAGGAACCGGAGGGAGGGAACCCATTCATGTCTAGGAACACTTGAGAGGAGGTGGAAAAGGAACAGGGTCAGGCTCTGCCAAATGGTGCCCACGGACAGGACATGGGCACAGACTGGAGCACAGGAGCTCCCCCAGACCAGCAGGATACATCCTCACTGTGCTGGTGACCAAGCATTGGCACAGACCACCTGGAGAGGAGCTGGGGCTCCTTGCTGGGATCCTGTGGCTGCACAGCTACCAGAAAAGATGAACGCAAGGGGCAGGGGACAGGCTTTTCCATTCATGTTTTAAGCTGACTCTGGGACAGTGCTCCGAAGTAGGAGTTTCCTCCTCCAGGAGGAGGAAAGCCAGCATGCTCACTTTGGGAAGAGCTGAGTGAGAAGTGACAAAAGGTCCCATGGATGACAGAGGCGAGGAACTCAGCGACTTGGCAGGATGTTTACAATGAGAGCTTTTATGTGCTTTATCTAAGTACAAAACGTAATCAATTCAGTTGGGATACTGTGACCGAGCTGCTGGGGAACAAGGAGCGAGACAAGCAACCTGAAACCTGGCTACAGCTCTGCACAGCAGGAAACCAAAACAAGGCAGGCGAGGCAGACACTGAAGCAGAAAAGGTTCACATCTGTCAGAAAATCCCTGCCCTGGAAAGTGCCAAACTGCAGAATGATACCGAGAGAACCAAAAACCATCAAAACAAAACCCAGTTCTGTCCGATCCACCACGCTGCGGTACGCGGAGAGCAATACCTCCGTGAATTTGACTCCAAGGAGATACACCGCTTATGTTAGAAGGTATTAAGGTACAAAGGAAAACAAACAACACGTTTGCTGAAAGCCACAAAATAGCAGGAAAAATTAACATACGTGAAAATTAACACATGGATTGAAGACTTAAATGTTAATTATCCTAAGAACCAACAAGACGAAGCCTCCGGTAGGCAGCAGGGCTGTGGGCTGTACAAAACGCCGTGGCAGGGGGATGCAGCCCAAGCACAGAAGGGAAGGAAGAAGCAAGCAAACATTTTTCCAGCTCTATCAAAGCAGCTGTACAGCAGTGGAAGCCTGCCCATTCTTCCCCCCAGTTTCAACTAAAAGTTACTTTGGGAATGGAAAATTTGATACCTCTATCAACAGCCCGTGGTATGTTTAAACTATTATAATACAAAGCATGCTCAGACTCACAAGCGAGAGGAAATGACTGCCAAATGCTTCCTTTACAACCTCTCCAGAATAAGACGGATTCTTTACCAGGAGATTTTCTCCACGCCCCACGGATAGCAGCCCTGAGCACGCACACACACCACGTTAGCTGTGCATTTACGGGCTCTCACTGAAGGCACAGCAGAGATACAAAACATGACTACAGCTGCCCACGTTTTTCATATAGTGATCGCTTTGACATCCAAAAGCTTCGGGAATTCCATAGTTCTCCTGAAGTGACAGTGAGCACAGGATGTCCCAGCCACGGTCGCAATCTCTCCCTCCAGATGCACAGATACAGCCTACAAACAGGAAGTTTCTATTAAGATCTTAAGAAATGTTAACAGTTTGGAACCACGTGAGTGCAGTTCTGTTAGAGGGGGGAGAAACCCTTCACTTCCCAATCTAAGGGAGAAGATGGCAGGTATGGCAGTAACTCAGGCTCTGTTCCGCTCACCCCTGCAGCATGGAATGATGTGATAGTGCTGAGCTCATTGCTGTTCCCATTCCCCTCCACAAACTCATCTGTAAGAGCCAACATGAGGCCAGCTTCCATCTCACAGACGTGTCTCCAATGCATGCACATCCAACTAAGAGCCTACTGAAGTACACGGAGGTAAGAATCAAACCAGACATTAGCACGTGCCCATCTGCTCTGTGCTACAGCATCCTGTCTTAGGGAAGACGACCTTTTGTCCTACTGAAAAGCATCTCTCTACACTTAGCAACACTTTTGGAAGAAATTTACAACTGTACAGCTCAGGGAGCACCGTGAGCCCCCTTACATCACACACATTACATCAGCAGCTTGCTGGACTCATCTTCATTTGCTGCTGGGACAGACGGGCTTACTGAAATAGGAACATCTCACACACAGCAGGCTTCGGTGCAACAAAAGGCAGCAGAGGATTTGGACGGCCTTTATCAGCCAATTAGCAGGCAAAAAGGCCCTTCCAAATTATCTGCAGGATGTTTTCCATGCTATAGATGAAGAGGTGGCAACGAGTTAAGAACGCTTTACCCTCGCTTGTTAAACACCCACCGCTGCAAACAGAGCCTGCTGTAAATGTTAATGTACATCAGCTCTGTGCTACTTGTCAAAACAAGGCACGTTTTCCTAGCAGCATTTAACACAAGGGCTCACAAACGCTGCTCACACGGCTCTGTTTGACTCCCAGCTTCCTCCATGCAAAGGCCACATGCTCTGGCCACCCAGCTGCCCTCGGCTTCCCCATGTGCCCTGCAGCCCCACCAGACCCACAGCTGCATGGCAGCCTCGTGGTGGAGGAAGGCTGCGGGGGCAACGAGCCACTTTCTCCCTAACACCGTTCTTCCAATGGCCCAACAGAACAAAAATTAACAGCAGAGGCACCCCAGGCCTTCCATTCAGGTTCTCTCCATACAACCTGGCAAGAAATAACAGCAATCCCCAGAAAACACCACTGAGAAGAGCAGAACGTTATCTCCATCAGGGCAGGCAAGCAATTTGGAGGGAAGTTGGTCCAACGGGTAAGTGAGAGCTATCTGCATAATTGTTTCAAAGCACATGCAGAAATCTGCAAACATCAAAGCACCCCCCCACAAACTCCACATTGTGTTCCAGAAATGACATCTCTGATTAAACCGACTGCCTGCAGATTGCAAATCAAGCCCAAAGTGAAATGCACACGCGTGTACCTATCAAAAGGCACTGCTATCAAACAAGCATTCACTTAAGAAAATATTCACATGTTCTACATTAAACTTGCACGAAAAGCAAACATGCCTGGACAAAAGGAGAGCGCTTCACATGATGCGATGCAGGTTTCTGGAGTAACAGTAATCAAGCTGCTTTACAGACCCTGCATGGAGGCATAGGAAACCTCTCACAAGAAGGGCTCCAAAGAGATCCATCTGTGACCATCACTGCTTCCATCAGGTCAGGCTGCAGCATGCCACCTAGTGTCAGACTCCTCACACAAGCGGTGCTCAGGAAAAACCTAACACCAAAACAGCGGGAGCCCAAAGGAGCCACCGGGACCGCACACAGGTTTGGTTTTGCAGTGCTGAGTTTTAGGTCTGCAGTTCTCCCTTTGAGTTCTGACAACCGCCCAACCAAAAGCATGACAAGAACCATAACCCAGGGATGTCAGCAGCACCACAGGCGGTTCTTCAGACACAGTTTCCACTCCAGCTAGCAATTCAATTCACCCAGATATGAGCTGAAGAGCAACAAAAACCCTGTGCAATGAGCATGGAAATGCCGAGGAGCACAGGCTGGTCCCCGACACGCGATACAAGGGATGTTAGAGGTGTTCTCTGTGCGATTCTTTCATCCTGTTCTGAGCATCACGCCTATCCTTTCATTAGGTTAGCGACAGAACTGCTGAATTTTAATGCTAGTGGTTTATCAGCACCAAGGATACACGTACACCTCCCAAGTTCATTAATAATCCATTAAGACGACTTGTATTAGAGCGTGGCAGGCAACTTCCTCGTGAAATGAAATCTGTTTCTTTGCCTTTTAAGATCTGAATGTGCCAAAGGTGGCATATCAAGATGCGAACACAATTCAAAGGCTCCACTTGCTGTTTCAATTTCCCTAACAAGTCATTAGGCAATCACAGAACACGCGCTCCGTTATCCATTTCCTCCCCGTTTGTAACCTCCAGCCATTGCTTTAGAAGGGAAGCGTTCAGAACACGTCCACAGCAACACACAGGATGTGTGCCTGCCTGTAACACACACAGATGAGGGGAAGGGTGAGTTCCCCCACATTGATGGCTGAAGATGGGACCAGGCTGTCTCCCAGGCTGGATGTGTCTTTGGTAGCCTGCTCTGGTGGCTGGCAACAGAACACGCAGGTGTCGGAGTGCTGCCGTGGTTCCCTTTTACTGCCTCCTCATTGAAATCCATACTTTGGAACACCAATAACCAGATGTGCAAGAGATGCATTTCGTCCACTGCGGTCCGCTCATGTAAACGAGGTCAGCAGTAAGCCTGGCAGTGCTGTACCACTCCATCCCCGGAGCAAATGCACGCGGTGCCTTTCATGGCTTCCTCGATGAAGAAACTCCTAATTAGATCTCATTTTTGTCAGTCCCCTCAGTCTGAAGAGCCATACAGCTGAGGGAGGGCTCTCAGACTCAGAAATCGAGCAGCTCCTAAGAATACCACTGCACCCTTTTCAGATTAAAGCCTTCAAAGCCTCCCCTCCATTAATGTACCCGAAGGCAGGAAGCGCCGCGCTTTGCTCTTCGGTTTCAGAGCTTGGGTGGTGGTGGCTTTTCTTCTTTCCTCCTTTTTTTCCCCTCTCTTTTTTTTTTTTAAATAACCTTTAAGATTGCTCTCTGTTGATTAAACCATTTTCATGCTTCAATGAGTTTGATTCCTATTAGTTCAGACTGCAGAGAGCGCATTGATTTTTACTATAGTCAGGATCAAGAGCAGTAACAGCTTTGCAAATTAAGCAACTGCTCACAACGTTAACTAGAAAAATACATCCAGGGCAATAACACACAAGCGTCCAGAGCACTCTTCTGTACCAACAAATGCTAGCAAACAAGCTTATAACAACTTTAACCTTAACACTTGAGAAAGGAGGCACTCCACGCACTGCTCGGATCCTGTTAGCTCTGCTGCTAAGGAACCACAGCACTGAGAAAGGCTCGGAATTACCAACAGCTCATCTTCCAGCTCTGAATTACCATCATCACCCCATCCGAATCCCCACGCTGGGCTTCAGCCCACTGGACAGACATCACAGCTGCAGTGCTCCGGCAGGCT
Source organism: Bambusicola thoracicus (assembly GCA_002909625.1). Lineage (NCBI taxonomy): Eukaryota > Metazoa > Chordata > Aves > Galliformes > Phasianidae > Bambusicola > Bambusicola thoracicus. Next base: position 8,563 of record PPHD01001918.1, read on the forward strand.
GCTCCTTCTTCTCGTCCTAAATGAAGCTCTTACACAAGCAGATCTATGCAGTTCCTGTGTTTCACAGAGCTGCACTGTAAATCAAATATTCCATCCCTCAGCCTGCAGCTATCCCCACATTTAATAACTGACATGGGAGACAAGTTTTAATCTCCCATCAGCCTGAAACAATTACTATCCTCGAAACCGCTCGAGTTGCAAGTAAGAATTACCAGTTCTGTATTACCTGAATGAATATTCAGGGGAAACGTTTTCTTTTCCACGGGACGCACGAGAAGAGCTCTCGGCACAGCACCACCCAGCATCCCCACACCAACGCCTTGGTTTGGTACCTGGATGGCCGAGCGCTCCCAGCAGTCACAGCTGACCTAAAGGAGAGCAGCACAGCTGCGCTGCTGCACACGAGGACAAAGCCAGCCAGCCAGGCTGCAAGGTGAGCCTTCTCCAGCCAGGAGCAGGAATCACAACCTTATGTAAGACCTTCAGCTAGACTGGGATTTTATTTTTAGGTATTAGAGAAATAGTTCTCGTGCTCCGAGGAAAATCTATTGAAAAGCTACCCGTGACCTGCAAGCACGTCCTATTTTTATGCAATTACTGCCAACGCCGTCTTCTCAGGTTTTAAATTGCTTGTCAGGAGGAGAGCAGCTTTTAATTTAGGACGTTACTCCGAGGGTCAGAGCCACCGGCGAGGCCAGCAGCACCGCCAGCGCTGTGCCATGCTCACCTCCATGGGCGATGGGTGCACAGCCGCTGCCTGCTGGAGCTGACAGCCATCACCCCTTCGGGCTGCACAGCGCGAGGAGGAACCACCCCTCCCCATGTTTTGCTACCAGTTATTATCAGCTGCTAGAAAGGCATTAACAATCACAGCAGGTCAGATCACCTCTTCTTGCTTTGGACTACCTCGAGGCAATAAAAAAAAACCCGCAGTACTTCATCTCTTATCCAAGAAAGGAAAAAAAAAAAGAAAGAGCCATAAAACACCAACCCGCCATCCCGTCGGAGCCACTCAGCCTTTTATTTACGCCCTATAAAAGCCCGAGCAGCGCCCGCGGCCCCCCGAGGCTCTCTGCACGTGACAGCGGAGGAGGGGCGCCCCCCCCAGCACAGCGCACAGCGCCGCCCGGGAGCAGCGCAGCGCCGGAGCGCACAGCGCTGTGCGGAGCGCCCTCTGCAGAGGGACTGCGGGGCGGGCTGAGCCGGCAGCAGACGGGGAACCACTGGAAGGATGCTCCGCCTGCAAAGTTCTGTTTGACTATAACAAGTTTCTGGTCCAACTATTGCTAAGTGGCAGCATGCAGCGAAGCTTCTCGTGCCCAGGGGAGTGCTGGGGCCGTGCAAACGGGCGGCAGAGGGAGCAGCAGCACGAAGGCTGCAGCCTAGCTCAACTGCTCATCTGAAAGCCTGCTCCTGTTTGCAGCCAAGCCCATCACTTCACCTGCTGACAGGAGGAGGCCGCTCCAAAAAGGCATGCCCTGCTCTGTACCAGTTCAGCATGCAAACAACCTGAAGCACTGAGGCTGTCAGCACCGCCCCGATCACACGGCAGCCTCGGGAAATGCAGCTGTTTTTAGCACTCCCTATTCATCACTTACAGAAACGTGGCCTGCCATCCTTATCAGCCTTCTACCTGAATGCAGACAGGCACAAGCTACTCATTTTCATGTCCAAAAAGCACTAAAGGACTCACAGAAGGGTACATACTATCTAACATGAGGTTTCTACCTGAAACCTTGACAGCACGAGCATCCCGACCTCAGCTTTCCTAGGCACAAACCCTTGCAAGGGCAGGCAGGCACGTACTCGCACAGCTCACTTCTCCTGGCTATCATGGCACTCCTGAATACTCTATGAAGACCTCAGCAGCATTACACCTTTGGATTTTACCGAGTGATCCAGGTGCCCATGTGGCTCCTCCTTCAGATGTGGAGGCTGAATGCATCTGCTGCCATCCCTAAGTTAACAGGGAGGAACGCATCCTCCCCTTACCGACCTCACGCTGGTGGCAGCCCAGTGGTGGGGCATGGCTGGAGCTATCAGCTGTGCTGGGGAACACTGAGACGTCAGCAGGAAAAAAACAACAAACCTCTCCCCCAAATCTGCTTTGACAAAGCACGCTCCCACCTCCAACTGAGACACAAAGCCATTCAAAAAAGCACTACGCCTCTCGCTTGGAAGGAGGCTGAACTGGCTCACGTTGAAGAAAGATTACGTTTTGTTTTCTAGGACTTCACGCCTTGCTGCCTAATGAAGGGAGGAGAGAAGCTGCTGCTGCCCGGGCTCATTGCATCAGCCCGGCTGGGGATGAAAGGGCCATCCCTGAGTCCTCCAGCATCAGCCACGTCTCCAAATCACCTCGCAGCCACACCAACGCCAGTTTTTAATTACTATTTTTAAGTAAAAGATCCTAACGCGTAAGACGTTACTTAATTAAAAATCCACTTAGTTATTAAACTACTATTAGACGGCCCAATTGAATCTCAAATGAGGATAAGTTACTGTTGTGTGAAATACATCATTAAATTCTTGCTCATTGATTAGAAAGGATTTGCTCAAAGCAGGTACATGCAAAAGATAACAGCGGTACAAGAAAGGAGCTATGCAGACAGCATCTGACAAGTAACTGCTTATCAGTGCACAACTGCATCCCACTCCATCCAAACCCGAGCCCAGGGCAGCAGGGGGACACGACAAAGAACAGACCATAGAATTTAATGATGTCTTTGTGTTTTAGTGCTACAAATCAAGCGGATCCTGCTGGAGACTCAGCTGCTGGCAGCGAGTTCCCTGATGCAAGGCATTTCTAGGGGGCTGCAAAAGCAATCTCAGCTCATAACCACGGCTCATAACCCCCCGCTCCGTCCTGCGGGCTGAGGACCACATCATCTCCGGCGCAAAAGCAGGTAAACACACAAGGTCGTGCTCTTGGGCTTTACTCACATATCTCATACAGCAGACACATCTCCTGTTTCAGAAAAATCTATGATTATCCTTCTAATCTTTCTTTGAAGAGGATATTCATCCTTCATCTAAAGGGATTCAGAAAGATCTCCTGAAAACCCTGCTTTTAGGCGCAGGCAGCAACTCTAAGAACTGCGAGGGCTGTAAGAATTCAGGGCTATCTTCAAACAGCCATTTCCTTGAAAATAAATCACAGGAGAAATGAGGAGTTAAAGCAAGGTGAGTTTTTTGAACGAGCTCAACAAAGCCAGGAGGCTCAGCAAGGCACAAGATGGTTTGTCTCTCCTATGCACTCCAGCGCTGCTGGGAAAATAAAGGAAAGCCTCCAGCACAACCCATCCTCCATAGGGATGCTTAGCGAGAGGGAAGCGTTCACTGCCCAAGCAATAAGGCCAAACCTCAGCTTGCAGTCATCACAGCCAACAGAGCCAGGCTGAGCTGCCGGCACTGCGGGGAGCAGCACCCAGAACCCCAAATGCACGTCTTGTGCAACCAACAGACGGGGCTGTGTCTGCATTTAGAACTCTCTGTGCTTCTTCTTAGCCTTCATCAACACAACCCAAGTAGCAACTATCCCATATGCCCTTAAGAAATAGGAAGATACATCTGTGTGGGTAACCCATACACAAGAAAAGCAGAATCTTAATACTGGTTCAAATGAAGTTCCCAAACTTTCGCTGCCATCACCCTGCAGGTCATTCATCTGTGACAAACAACCCAAAACACCGCTGGGTTCATCATTTAATTCCCACAGACGGCTATAAAACCCCAGCTCTGAGGTCTGAATTCAGTGCCACACACAGCTCACGTGCCTGCTGCATTTCCTGCTCACTGCTCCCAAGTTTTGCACACACGAGGCTCGCAGCTTTATAGCAGTTGTTAACACAAGAAGCAACGCAGGGTTTGAAACCAGTGGCCAACAACAGCATCTATCAGAGGGCACACGCAGCCACAGCAATTCATAGCTACAAATCTCAACCACATCTCTCAGTACCACCAATTTCTCCTCCCAAAAGGATCGATAGCACTGCCACAGTTCTTAGCATAAAGCATTTTCTTCCTGGGAAGCCACGGCAGCTCAGAAAGAAGCAAAGCACCGTACATACAAAACAGTACCTGAGATTCAGCCAGCAGATCCGTGCTGTGCTCTCGGTGACTCTCCTCCTTTGCTAGAGGGCATTTCCTCACACCTCTCTTTCCCTTTCACCTGACCAAACCAGCACGATGAAGGCAGCCCATTTACAGCTAGGAGAGCTACCACTTATTAGATGCTATTTTTAAACTAGCGACGCTGAAATTAAAAACGTATTCAAGAATTACAGCAGGGCTTTCAGCAGCAACATTTATGCCTCCCACCGCCAAGTCTGCGCATCTTCCCCTCCCTCCCATTAATGTGTTTATCCAACCATAATTCCATTAGCATTATGTAACAGACAAGCTTCTTAGGCGTTTCATCACCACCTCGCACCAAAGCCAGCCCGCTGCACACAGAGCCCGGCCCCAAAGACCGCTGCCTTCCTGGGCTTCGCTGACCTACAAAAATCTGTCTGATGGAGAACCGAAGTGACACCTTCAATTACAGTGCAGAACTGCCTGTACCCACAGCCAGCCCTGCACGGTGCAGGATTGGGGCTCGCTGCCCGGCCACGCTCCCTGCATGCCACTGTGATCTGTGACAGCTCCGCTTCTTCCCCTAAGGAGAAAAACATCCAAAAAATCCTCCATGTTTGTCAGTTGTCCACCGGCTCTCACACAGCACGCACTGTTTGCAGTTATGGCTGTAATTTGACATTAATTCCTTAATCTTCTTAAGCAAAGACAAGCTTGTGGATCATTATGAGGTTATTTAGAAGAGCACATTTCAAGTATTACACGATACATTTTATTAAGATAATCAGTTAACTCGAGGTCTGGTTTTTGTCATTCATACACCTGAAAAATAAATCAACCATCTTCAGAGAGCAATAAAAGATACACTAAGAGCTATTGCTGCTATGTAATCCTCTTTCCCGCACTGTAGTATCTGGTAACAAGATTGTGTAGCTTTCACATTGGATCAGCAAGACTGTGACCTCTACTGACAGTTATTATAACCAATGTTAATGCTCCAGCGATGGGCAGTGCAGCAATCCACACACTGCTGCTCTGCGGTGCAGATCCCATGCAGATCAGCTTCCCTCGCCCATCACTGCTGGCTCCTTGCATGCATCAAAAAGCACGTGGATCAGATCCAGTGGTTTTAACATCGCCTGCACAGCAGCACGCAACACAAGGAGCAGCCTTCACCCAACCACCCTCCACTTCAGCAGTGGGAGGTCAGAGCAAAGCAGGCCTTGCAGTCACCGCGGGGCCCCTCAGGGCTCTGATGGGGCCTTCTGCCATCCTGACTGCAAGATGACCATTTCTAATTAAATCATTCCTCCTCAAATACACACCAACAGCAGAAGCAACTCCCTCTAGCTCAAACAATCCAACAGTGAGCGGCTGGTAACAGCATTAGCAGGAGCACATTGCCTTCTTCAATGCCAGGCTAAATAGAGACACACAGTAATAACAGCTGCACGTACATATAGTAAAACCCGACATACAACCCATGCACTGACTGCTACAGCTAGCTTGCAATGAAGGCAAACCTAACCAAAGAGGATGCAACCCAGCAGCAGCACTCAGCAGCAGCATGCTTCTTGCTAGGTTTACTGTCATCATGCGTCCTGTAATTCCAAGGGTAATGTTTCAGAACCCAGTTTTAGTCAAATATACACATAATTACGTTAATCGATTACCCTGTAATTGCATTTTGCAATTTGATTTTTGACTCGTAAAGGTTTAATGGGTGAATGGGATAAACAGATACTCCCTGTTTTGGGTTCTTGGAAGGAGAATAAAACTGAAAATCAATACCATTACCAAAAAAAAAGCCTGAACTACTTTAAATTTCAATATGTTTTCCAATTAAGGCTCACCTGGAAGACACAACCGCTCGACAGAAAGTGATTGTGTTTTGTCAGTGAGGCAGCAAACTCACCTCTGAATGCACCGTGAGGGCCACGAGGAGGGCTGAGCACAGACCCAGACCTTCAGTGAGGGACGTTCTGCTCATCAGAGCAGGACAGAACCCGCACGGCCGCTGGTGGCACAAACAGCTTGAAAGGGGAAAAGGACACCTCCTGCACTGTGCCGCTCTGCTGCGAGAGCTTCTGAAGCACACAGAGCTTCCCAGCAGCTCCTTCTGCCCCCAAACGGTTTCTTCTCTAACGATTACAGTCATTTCCAGCGGAGGTCAACTACCGAAACCAAAGGAAATGCTACATTAGAAAGCTCTGTTTGCACCTCGTGCTCATCCAGAGGGCACAGGAACATCTCAGTGCCTGCTCCTTCAGAACACCGACGGAGACCACACCACAGGGAATGCTGTGCCTCAGCACTCTGCCTATTTAACAACACTCACACCCCAACACGTGATTAGTTTGCTGTTGTTTGGGAGAACAGGAACCAAAAGCAAACGCTTCGCCCAGCACTGACTATAAACTCCTTCTCTAACGTGTAATTAGACAACTTCAAGAGATCCCTTTCAGGAATAGGTACTTCCCAGCCATTGCAGCCAAGGTCTGTTGCACAGCATTTCCTAAACTACTACTACTGGAAACCTAGAAAACAGACTGCCTACAAACCCAGGTTACCATGAGTTGCTCAGCGGTATAACATGCCAGCTGTAGGTGCTCACTTAACACAGACATCTCTGCCTTTCCCTCGCTCGGCCATCGGCTGCATCATGGTTAGCAAAGCGGTGGCAAGAGCACGGTCGCTATCACGATTCATTACCACGTTATTTTGATACCAAGAAACTTGAGTAAACAAGCCTTGCACTGCAAGCATCTCCCACCCGTGGCAGGTGGAATTCAGACAGCAGCATCAGGCGCAGCACTGCAGGACGGCTTTCCCACGTGCCATGCTAGCCAAGGCTGCGTAGGTACCAAACACACTGCAAATGGAGCAAGTATTTCTTTTAATAAACTGCCACGGAAAGACTATGAAAAAAAATGATTCGAGCTGAGGACATATTGATGGGTACAGAATCCTCCAGGCATTATGCAGCTCGCGCAGGCTCATGGATCAGTATTATTGCAGCAACCAGTGCCCGTCAGAGCCAATTACCCCGGGGACGTCCCTGCGTGAGGAGCGGGCTCTGCTGCCGCCGCCGAGCTGTCAGGGCTGCACACACTGCCGAGGAGGGAGCGCTGAAGATCTGTCACAACCAATTACTGCCAATGTTTTATTTATGTCAGGATGCACCTGATCAGCGAACAATAAAGCCATTTTATACAAAGCGATTACAAAAGCAGAATGCAAAATGGCAACAACTGGTAGCGAAATTGCACGTAAACGCGGCACGTCCGCTAGCCACCCAGCAACACGTGCAATAAATTGTGGATGCTGAAGCAGGAACAGGCAGATCTTAAAGCCTGTGACTCAAAACGTGGACTGCTTTTGTCCACTGCCCTGCTTGAGAGGTTTTGGGGGTGAGAGGATGTGAGTCCGTCCATGGAAATGGATGTGAGGAACAGCAGGAAAGCAGAAAGAGAGAAACACACGGACACAAGATGGGGATGAGTCCATGTGACATGTTCTCTGTGCCATGTCAGCTTTTATTTCACCTGCCCAACTCGAGTGGCAGAAGATGAGAGCAAGAGATCTGTGTTTTCAGTTCAGCCTGGAAGCAACCTCTGCTATTGACCAGCTGGGGACGGTCAACGTTTCTGGCACGGTTTCCATGACCTCAGACTGCCTCAGTTCCTAGAAGAACTCTGAGGGAAATGTCCAAGCTAATCAGGTGCTCCAAAACGCCCAGAATGGAGCAGTCCAATTAAGCCAAGTTCCCTCCATGCACCATCTGGAAGCCGAAGTTTTTGTTTAGAAAGGGATCTTCCCAAACAATTGCAAATCAAAAGCAGATTTATTAGATTCAAACCATTTCCTAAGCTCACGGACAGCTAAAAATTGATGGCACTTACTGCAAAGAGCTATCACAACGTTGGCTTCTACTTGCTCTTGGATTTCATAGGCAGGAGCAGATCAGCCTAGAGCCTTCAAGTACCTTCAGCCCAGACGTGCACATAATTAAACAGCACTCTGCAAGAGCCTGGAGGGAGAGCTGCGCACCAACAGCCCAGCAGCCCTGTTGGCCGTGGCACATCCCCCACTGTGACAGCCACCTGGAGGGCATAAGCAGCCTAAAAATGCCTATTTTACAGCCACGAACCAAAATAAATAATACAAACATCAAGATGATGTAAGACCAATTACCTCAACTGTTACCAACACAGACAACGTGCAACAGCATTTGAGTACGGTTAGTCACGGGGGTGGGTTGGAAAGGGTGCACGTAATTGGCATTGCTGACCTGGAATGAAAGTGGAGAGGAATGGCTGCTGGGTGCCCAGCAGGGTATTGGAGTGGGATTCCCCTTCTCTCTGCATACGCTGCGTGCAAGGATTCTCACATGGTCCTTTGTTCACAGGTTACCTTCTGCACAAGCAGAGCTACACGGTAAGATATTTATCTCAGCAATATACCCTCTGTTCAGAGAATTGGGTGTATTTTGGTGTCATGCATTTTGTTTTTAAAAATAATCAGAAGGAAACGCGTAGCTTATTGCTACAGAGCTAAATGAAAGGAGATCAATATTATTTTAATTTTTAAAGGTCTGTTTATGAAATGCAATCATCCTTCATTAAAAATGCAAGCTGCGCTTCACAAGAGGTTAGTGTAAATGATTCATAGTTTGATATCCTTCCAGTACCATCGTCCTCTCGCAGGAGGGCCCATCGGATGCTCCAAAACATCACGAGCTGCTATTATTAAGGAAACAGTCGCCCATGACAGAGAAGCTAACGCTGTTTCAAACCTCATCCCATGCCTCCTTCCTACACACAGCTCCCAGCCTGCTACCTGCCCCAGCTCCGTGCTCAGAACGGAGCCATTGGTGCAGCCACAGCTCATCCTTTGACACCTCTGACAAAACCCAAACAAACACCGACCACAATAAAGGAAAGCCCATACACACACACACTGCATCCAGGAAACGGGTTTTTTTTCCTTCTAGCAAAAGCCACATAACCAAAACCCTCCCCACCGCACACTCCGCCCTCCGTCACATCGCAGAAATAAATCACACAGTTCAAACTCACTGAGCCCGACATTGCGGTGGAGTTCTGCCCTGCCTTAGAATGCAAAGGAAACCTACGCCTTCAGCACTGGACTTCAATGGGTCCCCAAGAATGGAATCTTCAAAGTCAAAGCTACACGGCACTAAATGAAAGACCCTTCCATTTAGAAGCCCCAATTGCAGCTCAACGTTTCAAAATAGCAGCCCTGGCTAATTAGAACGGGAGGTTTGAACGAATAAATTCTTCATTATTAAACTCCAGTGCTCAATTTCCTTCACAGGGATAAAACAGTGCCGCGTTACAGCAATTACAAACACCGTGGCTATACCAGTGGCACACACAAAGCCTGGCATCACAGAAATCCCCTTGAAAAAGCTCACCAGCTGCTACATTAAAGCACGAAATATAATGCTTATATTACAATAATGTCTGTAGAAGAAGTGTCCTCATGGTCCATTATACACAGATGCATGCAGCCTTTATCTGGCTCACAGATATTTCACCTTGCTATCTCCTCATGCATAACACACAGCAGCTCTGTTTGTGCCCATTACAAGACTATAGGCCAATAATTTTCCTCTTTATTCTTCTCTCTCCAAAAGCACATCCGAGTTCAATATAACCGTGCTGCCCTCACCCAGCATATTTATGTATGTGCTGCTGGAAATACATTTAATTAAGGCGATATCACACGCTGCGGTGTCCGAGCTCCGGCTGTTCCCTAGAGAAGACATCAGCTTTAGCCTCTCATACCTGACTGGGACACCTCTCCCCCCCAAAAACATGTGAAAATAAATATAAATATATAAACACAGCCCGTTCTGACAGAATGTTTTACAATGGAGTTGCAGAGGATATGCATTCAATCGCTCCATTTCCCAGAAGATTCATTACAGTTACATTAGAAAGTCAAATCAGGCAATTCTGCAGTCTGGTGAAAGCTAGCATATGAAAGCAGGTTAATACAAAAGAATTTCATTTTAAATAGAGGACATTTAGGACTTTTAAAAGCACCATTATGATAAAAATTTCAGGGTGTTTGTTCTGGCTTTAGAGCGTGCCTTTCAAGCCTTGATTCAGCGCTGTCGTTGATTTCCGAAGGAATGAGGGAGGGGATGTTCCATCTCCAGGGTTTGCCATCTTAATTATCCGCCTGCTTCCTCACATCGGGGGGAATCACACTGCAGATGCCCTTCTCCATCAGCAGCTCCAGCTCTGCTCCTGCCGTGCTGTGCGCTGCACACCAACACAGCACAGGGACTGCGCTCCAGGCCAACGTGTTACTGACCACAAAGCATGCCCTATTTGTGGCTTCCTTGCAACAGAATTATTATATGTCATTCTTAGGATTTGCAAACTTGCTGCATTCCACCAAATAAGCTGCAGACGGGGAAAGCAATTACTCATTGAGCTAATAACACAAGGACCGACTGACACAAAGGAACCAAAAATTATTTGTTCAAAGCATAATTAACTTACAGATATTGGCTTATCTGAAGGCAGCCAACTACATTTAGAACAGCTCTCTATCACAACAAGACACCTTCTGCCAGAGCACAGGCACTGCCACATAAGCCATACACAGTGAGAAATCAACTCGAGGCCAACAACTCGAGGCCACGGGACACAAAAATCCCCCATTTAAGGCCATGCAAAGCCCTAAACAAAGCTAAGGAGTGGAGCTCCCACCTCTGCTACAGCACTGTGCACAGGGCTTCATGCTGCCTGGTTACGTGCTGCTGCAAGGCAAATGCACGTCGGGCACAAACACACTGCACTCCAACTGAGAGCCACGTCTGCCTTCAGTTCCACACATTTCAACTCAAGAGCTGTACAAAAAGTTATTAAAATTAATGCATCAAACTATCATAACTCTGTCTCTTTTATTACCGGTAATATCCCTTCTAAAATATTAGTCTGCTTGGCTGAACCAGCGTGTCTTTTTGAAAGTTGTCTTTGAAGATCAGAATCTCTTTAGCATAAGAAGTGAAACATTGCCATCATGTTAATTTGACGAGGTAAAGGTGGGGGCGGAACACATCACTTCGAGTTCGTGTTTCTGCAACCCAGCCTGCTCTATTCATTTAAAATTAAACAAAAAAGAGCATTTTTCTTCCCTGGTTCCCACGTGATAATGGCAGTGGGGAGGTAAGGCAAGCCTTTATTACTCAGAGTACTTGAAAATGAGGGAAGGATCAAGCTTGGCAAGTGACCCAAGTAAGCACTTTCCGTCTTACTTAAATAGAATTAGGAGGTGAGGATAAACTGCTGCAGCACAAATGTTCCCAGTGATCCAGAGAGCATTCGTTTGCCCTTGTGTGGTATTTATTATGCAAACATGTATACATACACACACACAAAAGGTGGGGGTGAGAGCGTACGCACCTGTGTTTGACCAACAAGAAATGCACAGCTGGGCCATCTCGGACCCTCCTGCAGCACAGGTCACACATGGAGCCACAACACTGCGTTACCCAACACTCCTCTATCAAAGGGCACAACAGAGCGCCCACACACACCAAGGTATCACACAGCACAGAACAGCTCCAGGCCCTCATCAGCTGGCAGTGCCACAGCTTTCTGATGTTCTGCGACTGTTTATGATAACCTCACACATGCATATGCTGCGCTGTCTAATCACCTGTTGCTGTTCCACCTGCTTTACACCAGGAAAAACAGGTACTGCACTTGAAAGACCTGGGACTGGCAAGAAAGGGGTTGCTCCATCCACGTACCACCGCGCTTCAGGCAACCCGAGTTACCAGTCCTGCTGGTTGGCACTGACAGACAGCCAAGCTGGGCTCCAGGCTGCAGTTCCTACCCGTGCTGCTGTGCTCAGAGAGCAGCTTGCTTCTTGGTCACCTTCCTAGCCAACCTGACAGCCAGAATGCAAGAATCAAGGAGATGACGGTATAGAATATGTCTGAAATTACACTTGGCAGAGGTAACCCCTTTGAAACCAGAAGCTCTACCTCTATACACATGTTAAGCTTCCTTCAGGACAAACACCCACATCTTACAGACATCCACATGAACGCATGCCAAGTCTGAAGTCACAAAGTAAATAAACGCCCAGGAATTCTGCAATGACCACAGCCCGACTGCCCCAGCACCACATACCCCCCTCCAACAGAAGGAACCATTTCAACAAGAGGCAGATAACCTTTCCATGACCATTCACTCCATTTCTGAAAGCACATTCCTCTCCCTCACAGTCATAGAACAACTTCGAAAGCACAAACCCATTGCACCACTGGCTTCAGTCTGCCCTCACCAATCACCTCCGCAATGCTGAGTCCTCAGTAGTTCCCCAAGAGGCCCTGCAGGTGCTGCTGCTACAGGTTGACCACCTTCATTCTGCTCCAGAACAGCACAGCCTGTCACAGAGCCAGCAGGACACCCAGCAGCCCTATGCATATATTCCCTTCCTTGCTTCTTTACAGAGACTTCCTCACCGTGGTTGCTCACAGCCCAGCACAGTCCTCTGTCTCAGCAGAGATCTTTGGATGGCCAAGATATAAAAAAATCCCACTGGGTTCAGAGTAGGGCCCGCCCTGCTTTATACCACAACCTCTATCAAGCATATTGCTGGGGCACAGGGCAATAAAATGGAAGTGCTCATGAGCCTTCCAATTGCACTCTTATTCCTCAAAGGCATGTATGGGAGGTCAGCCAACATACACTCCGTTGCACTGCAACCATTTCCAACTGTTCAATTCAAGAGATAACGGTATCAAAACACAACTGAAGAGAGCACCAAATGGGCCCCTTCTTATAAACGATCCATCTTCGAGGCCCACTAACAGAAGTAGACCTTTTAAGGCAGTGTAGCTATCCCAAGGCTGCTTTAAGAGACAATCAAGCTGGGATGGCCATCATCTGGCCAGTCTTTTCTCTTTTAAAGACATCTTTCCACTCATTCCCTGTCATTTCCCCGTCTCTTTCTCCCAGATCTCTTAACCATGAGCCAGGTAGGTAAACCACTCTAAAACAAAAACAGGGTTTTCAGTATTGACCTTAATCTGCCCTCTGAAAGGCTAAGTGTCCCAGGAAGCCCAAAGGCACTCCAGCAGACCCTGACTGCAGCAGAGCTTCGGGCTGCCCAGCATCCACCTCCCTGCTGCAAGAAAAGGGAGCAGAACAACACGCGGAGTGGGAAGGGGGAAATGCTCACAACAAAGCCAGGTGTTGGTGTCATTCAACTGAACGCGGCCACCGAGCTACAATAAACCACAAGGCAGGCAGAATGAGCAATCCTCGGTGCATCGCAGGAACCTTGAACTCTTCGCTTCGAGATAAAGCTGCCAAAACACACCAGCATGCAAACACCAGAGTCAAACAGCACATCAGAAGAGAAAGCGCTGCGCGCTCAGTCATGTCATCTTCCTGTGTGTTTAACCCGGGCTTGACAACTGGAGCACGAGGCTCGCTGCACTCCTCTCCAGGAAAATAAAAAGGCTCTGTGGCTTACAGACAGAAAGTTGGCTGGGGTTACTTTGGGGCAGCGTGGACCACTCCTACAACACATTTCCTACTGGCTTAAATCTAGCGCAGTAAGAATGCAAACAGAGCTGCATTTCGCAGTCTGTACGTCTTATAAACAAAACCCAGAGCTGACGGTTGGACCTATAACCACGTGGGGAGCTGCACGAAGCTCCTTGGTGTCAGCAGTGACACAGCAGGATCCTCCATCCCCAGCTACTCACACGCTGCCATTGGGGCAGAAGGATCTGTCACAGTGGCTGCTCTGTGTCCTGCTCAATGCAAACGTTTCCTGTCCTCGCAGGACGCTCTCACAGCCCTGTAAATCTCCTCTTAACCCCTCCACTTCCCTAATCCTCAGGAGGAAAGTATAAGGACGTGTTTTTTTAGTATCCTGAACTGTTCCAGTGATACATAACTCACATTTGAGAGCTAACATATGGTTCAAACAAGCATCAGATTGTTACATGCTTTTCATACCAGCCCTGGATAATCCCTGGGTTCCCAACATCTGTCTTGCATTTGTGATATAATTACACATTTATTTTGCCTTTTACTAGCTAAGTTTCATATATTGTTTACTTGATCCTAGGAACGATTTTGCTGCAGCCAAGGGACATCCTACTCCTCATCACAGGCTTTGCTGGAGCTTACAGACGTCTGCAATTCTCCTGCTCGCAGATTCAACTCATTACACAACACAACTGCTCGTAGCATCTCCCTACCTAAACAAACTCACCCTCTGTACTCCATATCAGTCCAGACACAAAAACAAACAAACACAGAAGCACCAACAGTTGTCCTATAAAGACTTTTTAGACCTGCAAGAGAATTAAGAGTGCGCTGGGAGGTGAGGAGGAGAACGAGGCATCCGTTTTTAGCGTACCACTACGAGGTCAGTGTCAGTGTCTGGGTGGCACAGCGTTGCAGCTGGTTCCATTTTCATCTTCTGATGTTAAGACAACAGGTTTTCCTTTTGCATTACGTATTCAATACAGTACGTATTTTAGAATCTCAACCTATCTCTGCCTTGCTAAACCTCGATGACTGAGAAGTTCATATACACTAAACGCAGAGCTGATGCTAGGTTTTTTTTGGTTTGATGTTCCCTTCTGGCACGTTCTTCTCCAAGCTGCTCCATTTGGAAGACAGGCTGCCCAATACAACCAGCATGGCCAAGCTCAGGCATGTCTGTGCTCTCCGTGCTCAACTCAAAGTCCAGCCTTCCCATCCATAGCGGTTCCTTCACTGAGCAAACTGCCACCACGTCTGTGTTTTGCCCATCTGCATGAACAGGCAAATAGTTCTGGTTCTGAACAGTGATGCATTCACCAGAAGCTGCGTGATGAAAGCCTGCTTTTGGAGGAGGCTTTGTTTTTTAAACAGACAGGGATTGTGCTTTCCCAGCACCGAGCAGAACACCACGAACGATGGCTGCTGTGTGAGCTGTCGCAGTGAGCCCACACACACCTCACTCAATACAGGGCTTCTCAACGCAGTCACAGCAAACAAGCCTACATTCAGCAAGCTGGGCACGTGTCTCAGCCAACAGCAAACAGCAACCGCCATTATGGGACGGAGAGGGGGCCAGACAAAGCTGAACCGGCCGTGCTGTTAACACAGCACCAATTAGAACTGCCAGTCATCTTATATGCCTCCAAACTGGAGGTAAGTGCATGGGCACGCTGGGGAGCTGGTGCTGACATCAAGTTTCAGAATCATCATTTTGGAAGAGCGGCCTCAGCACCGCCAGCTCACAGATGCGGCACTGACCGCAGCACGATGCATTTCTACAGCGCCACATCCCACTGCGTTCTGTGGTTTTAACGCATCCATTAATGACTTACCTGACTCGTAAGAATCCATCCCATACGTTACCTTTATGTGTCAGCAGACACAGAGGCCATAAAACTCGGCAGATCCTTGTCTCCTGTGCTTGGTTTCTCCTCATAGCTCAAGGTTCCACAGCCTGCCTGGTACCCATTATTAAAAGCTAAACAGATGTTTACCCAAACTACCACCACTGTTTGTGAAGCATGCGGGAGTTGTTTATATCAGCACAGAATGGATGCCATTTACTTATACTGCTTTAGGATGAATGGGAACCCCTAACAACAAAAGGCATTCAAGCGCAGCACTGCTTGTTAATGCGTTTTGATAAGAAGCACCCACTGCATTCGTTACCACTGTATGTCACAGTTAATTCTGACCAGATCTAGATGGCACCGTCACACCCAGCACCCAATGCAGACACATTACCTAAGCCCAGGATTCCTTCTGCCTTCTCCACAAGCCCTGACCCCAGCACTGAGGATTTACGGGCCCGCTGTAATTGAAGCAATCTTCCCAGAATATGTTCATTAACTCCCCACGCTCATTTGTGCCCTCTGTGCCTTATGCAGGCAGGGTTTGCCATTCTCAAATAGAACACCTTTCCAATCACACCATTAAGACATTCACCACGAAACAACCACACACAAACACCAAAACCTGAACTGCTTTAGAAACACTGAAAGGGAAAACAACTAAACACTGTTATTACCATATATTTAAGAGACAGTTGCTCCCCAGCACAGCTTGGTTTGCTCAGCCCCATCACACTGACAACTGAGACGCCCGCATTTTGCTTCTCTGCCATCGATGGCAAATTGAAGCCGAGCACAAACGCTGCGTAAGCAACAAATAATTTGACCAATATGCCAACAATCGCTTTAATCTCTTCCACTTCACCACTGATGAACCTTTTATGAACGTAATCTCCTAGAAGGTAACTGGTAATACGAGATAATCCCGGGACGAGTTTAATTAAACACACCAACTACACACAGCTCTGTGCTTAGCAGCTCTCGTCCCGAAAAGGCGAGAGCAGCAATTATGAACAGCTCTGTTAATCTGGCAAACTGAAGTGCACAGAAACGAGCTGCACGAGCGCTCAACAGACCGTTTCACGCTGAAAAATGAGTTCCCCCAAATGATAACTTGCCTCAGTTTAAGCATCGCAGCAGCTATTTTTAAACTGCGGAACTGAAGCGTGCTTACGGAGTTAGAGATGCGGGTCTCCCACAGCAAACCCAGCACAAGATTTCTCATTGTTGCAAGCCGCCGCGGAATGCAAGGGGGGGAAGGAGGGAAGCAATTTTCCTGCCCAAGTAACACAGAATCGGAGCTGTCAGACGCGAGTCAACACAGATTTCATTCAAGTTGGGAATGCCAAGAGCCTTATTTGACCAGACACAAAATACATCTGCTATTTTTAAAGATACCTCACGCCATCGTTTAACCACAGCCTGCAATTCACGGGCAGCTTTCACATTTAAAAGCTCGTCAGAAGACGGGCCTATATGCATTCAAGTGTCAGCTCTTCAAATACCAACCATGGGCTCCCCCAGCAGTCGCCCCACGGTTCAGCCCTGCTCTTCCAAACCCAGGCAGAGGCATTTCAAGCTGTGTGAAAGCCTCCAGAAAGCTTTTCCCCCCACTGATTTTTGTCCCAGGCAGCGTAGCGCACCAGGTGCCAGCCACCAAGCCTGTTACTGATACAGACGCAGCCCCTCTCCTAACCCCAGCCCTGAACCCTTTTCTCATCTTCAGCTGTCTAACTCTGAGCTCCATCATCACTGCAAGTAGCAACAGAAATTCTCCTGAAAAACACCAATACCTCTAATGAACAAAGCCAACACATGCAGAATAAATAGCATAGGTGAGCTGTGACATCGCTCCCACTGAGGAGCACACTGTCCAAAGCAGTATACATTTCTCCCATCGACTCCTTTTGGATTAGACTCTGCCATGACCAAAGGCCCTGTGGGGACTCTTCCCACACCATGAAAACAGCAAGAAGCCCCATGCTGGAGGGAAGAAATGATGTGTGGATGAGCTAGCCAAATTAAACCTGGTGAGCTAATGCACGTTTCTTTAAGCTGTGACACTTCACTGAGAACTGAACGCATTGTAAATATTTTTCCCTCCTACAAGAGAGCATCAAGTTTCAGACAGCCGAGTTAGCAAAACAGAAGTGTGGGCAGCAGTACTGTCAAAAAAAAAACCCACACAAGACTGCAACAGGCTTTGCCTTTCCAGGAATAGAGGCGACAAACAGTAACAGCCAAGTGCAACTGATGGCAACACAGCTGCTGGAGGGGCTGGGAGCAGAGCTGCAGGCACAGGGAGATCTTCAGGTGCTTCTCTTAAAGGACGGGATGCGTTTCATTACCCGGTGCTGCCTGCATTTTGCACACCCTTATCTCCAAGCAGCTCCTCACCAACGTGAGAACCTCCAGCACGAGCTTCTGCAGTGCTCGGTCCCCAGAGATGCGGAGGTTTGTTTTGATACCAGTTTAAAGAAACATAAAAAAAGAATACAGTGGCACAGTGCTGTAGAGACAGCGCTTACAGCCCATCCTGACAGCCAATTTATCCAAATTCATAAGTAATCAAATCACTGCAGCAAGCGTATCAGCCGCACACCACGCTCTGCAAGCTCCCTCTGACAAACCCTCCCAGCAGCTCCAGCCCTTCTGAGCATCACACCACTATGGATGGCTGCCCCTCAGTCTGATTGGTGCAAGCAGGAATGGGTGACCATGAGAAGTGTCAGCACCGAGGAACTAAGCTGCCATCACAGAGGGACGTGCATGCGATGCTACCCAAATAGATCTTCCCACATTGATCCATTACTTGCTAAGTTTACAGTACCTTTTATAACGAAAGCACAGCCTGGAGAGAAAGGCTACCCAAGCTGAGGAACACGTCCAGCCACGCACAGAACAGATCTGGCCGGACTTCAAACAGAAAATCTGAGATCACAGAAGGATCAATCGGTTTTCTGCGCTGCAAGTATTAATCTCTTCTGCTTAACCTTCCCCTCTGAAGCCCTTCCCTTCCTCTTCCCCAGGAATAAAAGGAGCTGGAGCATTTCAGCCTTTTGCACACACCCACTGAACCACGGACTGGTTTGTAAGAGCCACGTTTAAATGAGATGCAGCTTACTTTCCTACTACTTTCTGGAGAAGCACTGTCAACAAAAGCAAACACATGCACGGCAAACAGCCTCTCCCGGGCTGACTGATGGGTGACGTCAGCTCTTACCATCCTGAAAAGCTCATTCAACATTTATGCCTTTACCTTTGTATACCTGAGAGCAAAATCCCAATTCCATTCTCTGTACGGAGGTGGAGAGAACGTTACTCAGAATGTATCTCCAGTATTGATTCAGAGCGCTCTCTGAATGAGCGAGCAGTCAATTAGTAACAAGAGGGGGACTGAGTACGGGAGCTCTCCATTAGCAATACCTAAGAGACAGCCTGTTATTACAACGCATAACAGCGCGTGTTTTCTGCTACAAACCCAAACAAGAAAACCAGGGAGCATCTCCTTTGAAATGGAGAAGTACCAAATAGGTTTCTTGCATTTGCTGTGTTGGGATGTGTCTTTGATACCCAACTCCCCACGCTTCATCGTTATTGCACAGTCCTTCATATAGACATCATCCCATAGAAGGGTTGCCAAAGCAGCGGGGTTCTGGGCCACCACCACCATCTAAACTCATAAGGACTGACATGTAAGCCTTCCAGCATGACCATTTACCATCTTCAGGCATGGAATACATGACCTAATTAAAATATCTGCGGGATTTAATACAGGAAACACGTTTAATTTCCAACAGGATGTTACAAACAAGAGGCCTCATTCATTAAGAATCCTCCCAGCCCTTCTTTTCTAGGATATCCAACACGTGTATTTGGGCATCGGAAAATCCCAGCATGGAAAAATGTGAATGTAATTTATCAGGGCTCAGAAGGCTTCTCTGCTCCTACACACAAGTAATTACCTTCCACATCATACTTACTACACTTGTACTTTGGGACAGAAAGCTACGGAAGTAGTGATTTGATGAATAATTAGTTTAGGAAAGAGTGCAGGGCTCTCCTGAATTGAAGTAAGCCTGCATGGAGAGAAGTGACACACAGGGAGAACACCAGCAGGGCCACTTGCATTTGCTTCATGGATTACAAAGCGAGACAACAGAATTCAACAAGAAAAGGCCACGTCAATTCAACACGAAGAGAAGCAGCAAATCATCATCAAATGACTTTTTCCCCTCCACAAAACTGTGACTGACAATCACTGCACCACCCGCACCATCACCTCGCTGCTGCTGGCGCTCCTCCATCATCCGAAAGCTCTGATGGGAACAGCCAAACAGCAGCCACAGGCGCTCCTGCAGGTCAGAAGAGAAGCTGGATCCCGCCTAGCTCTTCTTTCGAGAGCATATGGGAACATTTGTCTCAGCCCTCCACTAATCCAAATATTATTCAGACCATCGACCAGAACCACGCATCGCAAAATCCCCCCGATTCCGAGAGACTGCATATAAACAGAAAAGCCCTAAATCTGTTCTCTCTGCATTCAGACACTAGGCTGTTTTATTTTCCTCCAGGGCTTAGGAGAACTACTTGCATTACCATACTCCAACCCACATTTCTTCAAAGCACTCTCGCCTTCGTTGGGTTATCCACATTTCACCCTTTTCTCTCAACTCCTTTGATTTAAAGCTTAACCTCTGGAACAATCTCCCACTCTACGTTGGCCAGCCAACACTACATCAGCCATAAACCATCTCTCCACTGTCATCGGCTGAAAGCCCTCCGTGGCTCCCGCCCAGAGAATATCAAGTTTACCATGGAAACTGCTCTGGAGAACAAGGGGGAAGATTTCCTTCATTAACCACAGATACAGGGGGGCAGATCACAGCAAGTTTAAGAACCAGAACACCACCACCCAGCCCGTGTGAGCAATAAGAAACAACTGCCGTTTAAGCTTTAGAAATGAAAGTCATCAGGAATTCAACACTCGGCTCCACACAGCCCTACGCTGAGCCACGTTATCCCTGCTGGCTCTCACCAGCCGGGCATTTGACTCCGGATCTCCAAAGGCTGTGCTGCCTTTAGGCTCACGCAGTGCCTACACCTCACCTGCAGGTCCACGCCGCAGGGCAGGCGGTGTAACCCAGCAGTCAGAGGCAGGTCTATTAAGTTTTGCCAAGTGAAAATGAATGACCTTGAAGGCAGAAATTAGATTGCTGCACCTCGCTCCCAGTTTGTGACAATGAGGATGAAGCGCTGAGGTCTCCTGCGCCGACCTCATTAGAAGATCTCTAATGGAGGCACTGCGTTCGTTCCTGTGTAGGATGTGCCGTTTTGGCACGGAGAGATCACCTCACAGAAGAGTTGGGAGCCCCACTGCTGCTCTGTGTTTTGATCACCGTCACAGCCCCGGGTCGATCCTCACTCCTAAATGAACCGAATCACACGTGCGCTTCTTTGAGGACCTGTAATTCTTCAACAAAAGCATTTAATAACATCCAGCACAAAGCTTCTGACACCCCAACACCCCGTTAATAGCTAATTAACAACTAAACTCGCCATCTCTCTTCAGACCAGGGAATTAACTGCTTGCCCGCAATGTGGGGCAATCTTAGGAATACAGAGAATGTTCAGTACTCAGAAATGGAGACCACCACATGCAATTTAGCTGCCTATCCCATCACACCACCTGCATTACATAGCAGTGCAGCCATGCAACTATGGGAGCACTCAGGTCTCAAACAGCTCAGCCATGAGTTGGTGCTGCAGCACAGAACAGCCCCACCTCGGGCACAGCTCTGCCCCAGCGCCTCCAGCAGCAGCTCCAGCACCACGAGTTCAGTGCTCACAACACACTGTGCCTCTCCCATACCCACACTTCCAGTTTCTCACTTAAAGACACTTACAGCCTCTCTTTGGTAGAGCTTGTGCTGCCCGAAGCCCAGGCAGCTGTGGTTAAGGCAGCACCCAAGCCAGTCTGTCAACTCAGTAAGGCCCAGGTGGCCATTGCACGCACAGCACACGGTGCTGACTCAAGGTACAGATGTCGAGGTGAGGTCCCAGGGGCCACAGGCACTCCGTGCTGAGTGCCCAGAGCCGATTACCAAAGGATGGAAGTAAGCAGGCTCCCTGGGAGACAGATGGCACCATGCTTACAGCACCATTAGGGGCTAACACTTGCCATAGAGCTGCTAGCACTCATTAAGCTGCACTGCAACTTACTCTGCAGTGACTCACACATGAGCCCTCACCACGTTTGAGGCACAAAGACATACAGGTTAAGTGCACAATGCGTGTGACCAGCAGACCCCAACAGATTCCCCCCTCCATTCCCCTGCGCTCAGTCAGACCGCCACCGCTCCACGCACAGAAATCTGACTGCAGGATCAAGAGCTTACTATGTAATATCTGCTCGAGAATGTAATATATATGGCTCAGAAGGAATCTGAGATCAAATGAGATCCACCGACTCTAAATTTCAGTCCCTTCGGATCAATTAGCCTTACTACAGGCGAGTCATTTGTTGGAGACTCGGAGTAAATCCCACCAAGAGCCATGCAGAGGAAAGTATCTATGAGCACGAGGTGACCCAGCTTCCTTTCTCCTCCTTTAACCTGGTTTCTTGCAGGGAAAACAAAACAAAAAGTCCCTGCTCCCCTCACTTCCTCCCCCCCTCCAACACCAGGAACTGCTGGGGCATAAACGAATTCCAACCCAGCCTACCAGGACAGTCATCAGCAATGACCGACATTCCTGAAAGTTTTGTGCAGACCAGCAAACGGATGGGAGAAAACCACCTAATTACATCCCCACTGAGACACGGCCGGACACAACCTGGCATTGATGCTGGCTGGGCAGGCAGCAAGGCAGTGCATCCCTGCCTGCTCAGCTGCTACAAGGGCAGGGGAAGGAAGGAGGAACCGGATGCAAGGGGCAAACTTCAGGACTCACAGCTCTGCCTCTTATAGAGAGCTGCTGCAACATCGTTAGCACCGCTGGTCATGGAAATAAACATGCCCTACAAGCTCCACTGCACGCACCAGAACGCACCACCTAACGCTCTGCACTGTGAATTGGAAGTCTGGCTGCACAGTTAAACAGGCCTGACCCGTCAGGATCACAAGTACAGATGCCACCGCATCCCCACCAGCACAGAGGGCAGGGACGGCTGCTGCCTGCACCTGCAGCACTACCACTTCCCACTGTGCCACCACACCGTTCCGGACGCTCAGTGGGCATTCAGAAAAAAGCCGACTGCTGAGATGGGGAACGGGCAGCAATATTTCAACCTGTTTGGGTTTTTTTTTCAGTCACTTACAGCAGCGCTTTGCCTCAGTAGAATTCTAAATCAAAAGGAGCCGGCGTAGCATTCATATCTTGTTTGCTCCTTTGTTCATACATCAGCCACTCTGAAAAGAGCAGTTGAGCACAGCCACCAGTGCTACAAAAGCTTGTGTACAACGCCACAGGCAATGCAGCCTAAGGAGCACCAACCGCCCCGCGGTCCCTCTGCCCAGCAGGACCTTCTGCCCAGCGCCCTGCTGGCACCCAACCCCAGCCAGCCCCGCAGAGGGACACCCCGTGCACCCCCTGCTTCCATGCTGCAGCTGAGCCACTTCACGGCCACAGAGAACGAGATCCCTTCCGAGGAGCTTTCAGAAAACAAACACACCGTGAGCAAAGTTGGAGAAGGTTTTTTTTTTTTCCTTGTAACAGCTTTACAAGCCTGGCCTCCCCTTTGAAAGGTGCACAGCTGCTCGCTCACCCTATTTCAGGATACCGTGCAGGATAACATCACAACGCAATGTTTTCTGCTCAGCATTATTTCCTCCTAATCTGGAAATTAGCTACAAATCAAGCCCTGTGCCAGCACCACAGAGCACAGTGTGTTTCTGGAGCTGACGGTGTCCTTAAATATGGCAGGTAATGAAATCAAAGCCACCCTCAGGCAATCTTAATGTACCAACAGCTCTGCTGAGAAGATAACACAGGTTCTGCTGTGCTATTACACAGCCTCTAACACACACTTGCAGAATTCTATATGCTCATAGCACACTTTTTCCTCCCACTCCCAGAAGTGGAATAACTTCTTTACGGGCAGAACAACAGCCCAGTATGGCTGGAACAGAGAGATGCATTCTGGAGCTACGATGGTGCATTTAAAAATAGGATGTTATTTTAAATACCAACCAAACAACAACATCAAAACCACGTTTTTCTTACCCAAGCTGTAACCAGCATTAAGAATTACACATGCAATCCCTGCTCGCAGCTGTGAATGCTGTCAGTGCTTGGCTTGCAGCAGCACTGAGCCCACTCACAGCTCCACAAGACAGACTTCTGCAGCACACCGAAAACCCACCGAGGTACAACAAACTCCTGGATGCACGGAAAGAACCATCAGTTAACCCAGCTACGGGACTGCTAATGAAGGCAGCTCTGTCTCTCCCAGCTCCACTTACTTTTCCTGCTGGAGAACTGCACGCTATTTAGCACGGGGACATCAGGGCTCTGTCCAGATGGGAGCTCTCTCCCCTGGTCACCCCACAGCACAAACTTAATGCCAGTGGACTCAAAGGCACGGGAAGGCAGCAGAAGCTCTGCACTTCCACATGCACTCAAATCACAGCATTTGTGCTGACAACGGCCTACAGTGTTAAAAACATGGCTAGCCACAACAAAGCCCTCAATCCATGGGCAATCCCCTATTTCATCCAGGTAGGGAAGCTGAAGAAGAAAGCCACCTAGCTGGCTATAGCCAGGGCAGAGTCAGAAACAGCTCAAAGGCTCATGGTGTATTCACTGCCCCACTCAGCAATGACAGCCCTGCTGCCTCCCCTCTCCATGCTTTTCCCAGAGGACCCACCAGCCCAGCACCTATTCCTCAGCACTCACCATTCCATTCCATTCCCTCTTTGCACACCTGCCTGGTTCCTATTACCCCACACGTCCCCAGGACAGCCCCACGCTGCCCACACCCACCCCACGGCAGCTCCAGTCCTCCCCTTCCACAGCCTCAGCACACGCTGCAATTGTTGTTTCTGGAGATGCTGCCATAAAAACAGACAGCATTAAGCAATCAAGGAAACCGTCTACACTGAAACCACCTTCTGGCCTCTGTGCACTTCCTTCAACTTCCACCATCCCGGCGTGTTTACGGGAAGTGTTCCCCTCAGCAGCCGTTCCCCCAGAGCTCAGGAGGAGCAGTTCTCATCGCAGGGCTCTCCCTGGGGATGGGGGACACAGCGGAGCACGAGAGGGAGTTGAGAGGGGTCGGAAGGAGCGCTCTGAGCCTCACCTCGCGTGCTCCCTCTCTTCATGCTCACTCGCAGAGAACGGAGCCAGCACCGGGAGGGGAGGAGGGAAAGCACACAATGTTTTGGCATCCTTCAGCTTCTCATTAGCTATTTTGGCTTCTCACAAGGTTACCGAAAGGCCATTCTGGAGAAAGAGGAAAGAGGTAGGAAATGCTCCCCGCTCTCTGTCTCTGCTCAAAGGAGAGGAGCTCTGTCTGTGCAAGCACAGTCCCAAACACAGCAGTGCACCGCACAGAACAATGAGCTCCAGCCCGGGCATTGTGTGCATCCACCTCCCTCCTCCCCTCCGGCACTCAGCAACCAACAACACGAGCCCTCAGATCGCCCCCATCTCCACCAGCCCCGGCCACAGCCCTCCGGGACCAACCCGGGGAGGGGGCCGAGGGAAGACGCATTTACCAGAAGCGCTTTTATTATGATAGAAACACCGCCACCCCTCTCGGCCACCACGGATTTCTCAATCCTAAGGGAGCAGCACGCACAAAACCAATGTTTGCCTAGTAATGCCAGAACTACAGAAAGCATTACACATCGCCCATCCATCCGAGCGTTTGACGGGAGCCTTTTACAACGCGCATTTCTTTTGACAAGGCGTTTGCTTTCAGCCGGGCGATATCTGTCTGGAAGCAAGGGCATGCTACGTGAGTGATGTCACCCGGCTCTGCTGTGGGTACGCCGGAGCGAAGCACGGAGCGGCGGACGGAGCCGCACCGATCCCGGGCAGCGGTCAGCGCGGCGGGGCAGCACCGGGGCGCAGCGCGACCCCCACGGCCGGGAGCGGCGCCGCTCGCGGGGCGAACTCCGCGTGCCAAATCCGTAACCCGGCACGAACTGCACCCGGCGTGCGAACGTAAACCCGGGGGAAGGCGCCCAACAATGAATCACATTGTTTTCCTCCGGCGGCCGCTTCCAGCGGCGAAACCCCCCCAGCGCTGCCCTCGTCGCGCGACTTCTCATCCCCCGGCGGCTCTTCGGAAAGAGAAAAACGGGAAAGCGAGGGCCGGGAAGGCCGGCTCTCCCCCCGCCGCGGGACGTGCGCTGTGCCCGCTCGCTCCGCGTCCCCGCAGCGGTCCGTGGCGGCCCACGGCGCCAGGCACCCCGCGCCTTCCTTTGTGTCCCCGCGCCAGCACAGCTCCCCTCCCCTCACGGCGCCGGGCAACTCCGGCCTCTCCCGGGGAGCCCTTCCTCCGCCCGCTACGCCCGGCGGCGAAACGAAACGGAAGAATGTACCAAAAAAAAAAAATCGTAATTAAAAAAATAAAAATAAAAAAAAAATAGAAAATAAAAATCAAACAAGACAAAAGCAGCCGCCGGAGCCCCGCGCTCCCCCCAGCCAGGCAGCCCCACCGCCGGCCCTCCCCGCGCCCACCTACCTCGGCGGGGCTACACCATCCGCGGCGGCTCCGTGTCGCTGCCGGGACAAAGCGGCGGCGGCGGGGGCCGCTGCGCGGGGAGGAGGAGGAGAGGAGGAGAGGAGAAGGCGGCGGGGAGCGGCTCCCCTCCGGCTGTGGGGCGGCGGTCGGTGGGGGTCCCCGCGCGGTGCCTCAGCGGCGGCAGCCCAGGGGCATCGTCACGGGGAGAGCGGGAGCGGGGCGGGGGCCGGGCGGCGGGCTGGGGGCGCACAGCCGAGCGCTGCCTCCGCCTCTGCCTTCCTTCCCTCACACACGCACGCACGCACGCAGCGAGCGGGCACCCAGCAACGCAGCCAGGCCGGAGCCGCCTGCCAGTATCCCGCGTTCCTATTGGCGGAGAGGAGACAACCCGTGACCCGGCAGGAGGCCGGGACCAATCGCGGGAGTGGATGGAAGTGATTTAAAAGAATAGGGGGAAGGCGGCGCGGGGGGGCGCCGGGCCGGGCAGAGGGTGCCGGGCGGAGTGGCACAAAGCCGGCCCGTCCCCGCCCGGCCCCGGGACCGCAGGCCGGGCCTCGTCTCGCCTCGCAGCCCCCCGCCGTGCCCCGAGCCGCCCGCGGGTCGCCTTCACGTTAAACGTCTCGAGCGCCGTGCAAGGCGTGCGGCAGCGTGGGGAGCCGGGGTTAGGCCGCCCCGGTGCAGCAGCGCTGTGCTGACCGCGGGGTTCGGAACGGGGGCGAGCGCTGCCCGGCCTTGAGCCCCCCCCGGCCTGGCTGCAGCCATGAGGCCTAGCAGGGCTGAGGCCTCTGCGCCCACACAGCCCCAGCACGGCACCGCCACCTCAGCGCCCACCAGTGCTCCCCGGGTCATTCCTCGAATGAATAAACGGCTCTGAGCATTGCGAGTAAACACATTTCGAGCACCTTCAGCAAATGTCAAACCAATGCAGTGCGAGGTGTCCGGGCTCTGCCGTGTCTTTGTCTGCACGGAGGCCGCAGCCTGCCAGGCCTCGTGGGCTGCACTGCTGGGAAGCTGAGGCTGCGTGTGACGCCTCGCTGGGTACAGCCGTGATGGTGCTGTGCTGCTCGTGGTGCGGTGCCATCACGGCAGCAGAATTCCCAATTAGCGCACAGCAATTAATAAAGCACCCGGTCACTCAGGAGGCTCTCGGGCTTTTTTGGCTCTGAGCTATCGCGCCGTCACAAAAGATAGGTACCTGTGCCATCAACAGAGCAAACTTGTTGTTTAACCTTAACCTTAGCTTTCATCTGCAGAATGCAGGCCAGCAAAATAAATCACATGGCCGCAAAGGAAGTCACGCATTCTTCCCAGGGAGCTGAGAAATTTCATGTGGAATTACATCTCCTCCTCGAAGAAGCGCTAGGATCTGTCAGGGTGGATTTTGCCCTCAATTACACTCACGTAACCCCGACTGTTTGCTGTCTCTGTAAACTGCCTTCATGGCTGATTCCAGCGGTATCGCGGCGGATACGTTTGAGGCTGTTAACGCTATTGCCTTTAGCAGAAGAAACTCTTTACTGAGCAGAAAGGCGCACACGAGAAGATCTGAGGTCTGCACAGCAGAGGAATTCAGCCCGTCACCCTGGGCACACGGGACGCATTTATCCCCAGTCTAACTTCAGGGCCATTACCGCCAGAGGTTGGGACACGGAGTTGATTGTGTTCTAATAACTAATTTAGATAAGCGTCTAAAAATGCACATCAGTTAAATGTCTGACACAGCCATTTTGGAGGCTGTGCTTTAGCTGTCCTTGATAGAGGCTGATTCCATCTCTCCTATTTTCTCTGCTAATTACAATTTCACGTTCCTCGGTCTCTGGATGTACGCCTTAAGGACTGTACAAATTGCCACAACGGCAGGCTTGCCTTCAGCTCTCTGCAGCCACCATCTCTGTGACGGCAAAAATTCCCCACAGCAGCCCCTCCCCCCCACCCCCCCCCGACCTCCAGGTGATCATTTGGATGATCTATTTTGTTGTTAAACAAAAATAAGCACATTTTGGTGGGGGATTTCCTCTTATGTTGTGTAACTAACATCTGTGCCCTCCTGAAATCCTCACGGGCAGCTGAAGTGCAGGAGCAGGTGATTATTCACAGCCAGTTACAGCAGGCAGCTCCACATCCTCATACCACGCACAACTGATCCAATTATAAGTTTGCTTCTTAGCCAGAGGATTGTTGCAGGAATAGCACTTGGAGAGTTTTCTTTGGCAAAGACGCAGCCCTCCCCGTGGACAATAATAAACAAAGCCACAGACCTTGCCCTGTAATCTTCTACCAGCTAAAGTGGCACAAGGTCTTAGTCAACACGGATGATCGAGGAAGATCCAAATGCTGCAGAGAGAGATCATTGTCTCCCTATCTGGTGGCTGCAGACTTGCACGGTTCACATCTCTCTGGAGAGAGATTGATGGTGAAATTACCAGGCATATCCTACATGTAAAATACTTTAAACACGTATGGATTGTCTATGTGAGATCCTCGCAGGTCTCTAACAAGGCATTTTCTGACATCCTTGCAACGTTTCGTGTGTCTATCCCCTGGCACTCCTGGGAGGTACAGAAGTGCTGATGCAGAGAAAGGCTAATTGGCTAAATCCACACAGAGACTTAAACTCCAACATGCTACATAAGGTACCTACACAGAAAATGTTAATCCTCAAAATCCTGTTCCTCACCCCTGGATATTTCTAAAGATCTGATGCAGCAACATTTCTGCTCCCTGAGTACGCCGGATCCGAAGCGCTGCTTCTGCAGCCAGCTGGAAATGCCTCTGCCTCAACTGCGGGCAAGGTCACACCACCATCCCATTGACATTCCTAGCCCCACGGGGGCTGCCTGGCCCTGCTGCCTGCTCATGGGGCCGTGCAGCCTCTGTCTCGTGAGGGCATTTGGCCAGGAAAAGGCTGGAGTGTGCCCTGCCCCGGCTGCTGCTTTCCCAACGCTTTCACAAACCTGTCCCCCATTGCTGTGGCAGCTCCTTCAGCCCCTGAACGCGCAGCCCTGCTCTGCCCCTCCTGCCTTCAGCACCTATTGAGGCAAAGACGCAGTAGAATCCACGTATGTTATTGTTACATTATGGAAAAATCATGCTGGGTTTTGTCTGTTACTTATCCGCGTTCCTAAACACACCTCTTCTTCATTAGGGGAGCCAGTGGCAAAATACCACTTTGTGAAGGGACAGAAAGCGGGCACTGATGCAAAAGGAAAATCACTTTCAGACAAAATAGGTCATCAATGCGTGAAGAGTTAAAGTGCTTCATGACAATTTTGCTGCCAAATCCAGATACCATTCACGTGGGTGGAGAAAAGTACCTGTAGTGCAGCCAGCAAACCTGAGAACCACTCTGGAAGGGAATAAATACATTTACATAATAATGATGCAAAGCATTTCTGGGTTTATTGCAGTGACGCAAGAAGAACTCTCACCCTGGGCAAAGGAGGGTTCTGCACACAACTTTTGTCCCCTTTCAGATGCTGATCTGTTTCCTGCATGTGCATAAAACTTTCCTGACACTGCCCTTTTACTGTCAGCCTATTACAGAGACCATGAACTTATCTGTTCAGTCAGTAGCCACGGAGGTTCATTACATGGATAATTGACTTAGTTCTGGCCTGGATTGTTTTTTCTTTGCAGTTTTAGATTACATTTCTTTCCTCCTCCCTCTGCAAGCCCTCGCATCTATTATAGCTGACATCCATGTGTCAGCGTATGCGGTATATTTAACTTCTTTAAAGTATCTCCTTACAACTGTGTTCTAACGTGGCTCTTTTTGTTATAAATAAGCGTTACTGAATGAACCAAAAATCTCCGAGAAAAATACCCGACGAGGAGCCACCGAATGAAAATATAGCAGAGCTGGGAAATCTGCAAACCCCATCTCACCCCAACCAGCAAAAAGGAGAGACGGGGAGAGATTTTTTATGCCACAGTCATGAAATTCCAAACCAGTCTTGACCATGACAGATGAGCCAGGTTCCAACCTCAGCAATGCAGTAAAAACTCAGCTCTAATGAAACAGGCAAATGTCAATACAGCGATTAGCCGGGAAGATAATATTCGGGGAGGCTTTTACAGATGACCTAACTCCACTCGCAAACAGGATTATATTCTTTCTTTCCCTTTTGTAATATCTGAAAACCTGCCTTTAAAATGAAAACCATTTGCCGTGGGGCTTTTTCTGTTTTGTGTTGCTTACGGTAGAAATCTCAGGAATTTCAGATCTCATTTTCACTCATATTACAGGGGAACTTTTTGGACATAGAATCACAGAATGGCCTGGGTTGAAAAGGACCACAATGCTCATTGAGTTCCAACCCCCTGCTATG
>PPHD01001919.1:0-15017 GCA_002909625.1 Bambusicola thoracicus
TCAGGCCATGATTCAACAGTTCCCATACAACGTATTTCTTGGGCATCATTAAAATGAGGAAGACCTTCCACAATGAATTTGCACAGGAATTGATTTTTACTGATCTCTGAGCTATAAATGAGTATGTGTGCTGACATCCAGCTATACAGGTTTGGCCATAAATGATCTACTGAGAACAAATATGGATCTTGGAGAACTTACATAGCCATGGTAATGATAGTGGCGGTTCATTTCAGCTAAATTCATTTTAAATACGGGGGCTGCTCTGAAAGAAATGCTTCCTGTTTAATTATGTTGGCTCATAAAGTCAGAGGTGGATGTTGGTGACATGGCAGTAGAGACTGAAGATTCCCACCAATATTCCATTATATTTTGTTGCCATTTGTCAGATGGTAGCAGAGAGGCATTTTGACAGAGTGGTGTCTGACCTGGAAGTGTGTGTGAAGCAAAGGAGTGTGATTGAATTCCTCCATGCAGAAAAAATAGCACCCACCAACATTCACTGATGCTTGCTGAACATTTCTGGAGACCAAACTGTGAATGTGAGCATAGTGAAGCAGTGGGTGATGCATTTCAACAGTGGTGACAGTGACAGTGGATCAACTTAGCTGGCGCAGATTGTTACAAGTGTGGTATGTAGGCTCCTATTCATCAATGGTGAAAATGCATAGCTAATAATGGTGACTGTGTTGAAAAATAGTGTTTTATACCTGGGAATTTGCTCTATCAAACAGTGCTGTTGTGGTCTTTGTATGTGTTGTAATATCCATGAAAATAAATCAGAGACATTACTTTCAGAGTGACCTATGTATGTTGATTGCAAATATGCCTGTGTTGCTTGTGTATTAGTGCATGTGGCAGTATGTGGAGGGGAGATAGTGGTAAGGGTTGTGGCAGAGGGTGCATATTTTCTGCATGGGCAAAGCTAAGGTGATAAGGTTTGGCTGGAAGAATGCCAGACCTTCTTTCTCCATTTGGTGAAATCCTAACATGAATGGATATTGATCTAAAATTAATAGACTTTCTGGAGAGCTACAGCTCTGATGTTCAAATTAAATTTCTGTAGACACATCTATATTACTATCTTTTAAGTACATAATAGATCATTATGAAACAAATTGGATAGTCTAAGTATGAGTACAAAATGGATTTGCTGTCTTTTTCCTCTGCATGAATGTGTGCACTAATTGGAAACCCTGGGATTCCCAAGAGACGAGTCAGACAGCTGGCTCTTTACCCTCTATGTGCCAGCAAATTTCAGATAATTGCTTTACCTACCTACATTCTTGCTTCTATTTAATGAATATAACAAAATTATTTATGTGAATAAAGATTAAACTGTTTTGCTTTCTCCATCCTTTAAATATGACTGTGTTGGTTCAAATCCACAGGAACACTGAAGACACTAACACAAGAAGTGTTTTTAGGTGATGCATTTTTGGCCATCAACAATGTTTGACCACTGGGAGAAAGACCAGGAAACATCAGAGAAGCACAGTTTTAATTAATCGAGAGCCAGAGAAGATTTTTATTTACCACCACTGACTTCCATTAGGTGGGCATCAGAAAATCTTAGTTTTCTTAGGGCTATGCACCTTAATAAGAAGTGTCTTATTTCCTAGTTAAAGGGATCTTCTAGCATCTAATCCTTCCATAACCTCCCATAACCATAACCTAATCCTTCCATAACCATAACCTTCCATATCAAGCATAGAAATTCAATACCAGTATTCACTTCAGTCTCAGACCACTACCGTTACTCTCACTCTTCATTTTACATGATCCACGTTATCATTTCTCCCCTTGTGCTTACTATCATCTTGTTACTCAGGCTCAGTCTAGCCAAAGGCATACTTTTAGGAATGTTTTCCTATTGCTCTCTCCTTTCTTACATGCTTCACTAAAAATGGATTTAGTCCATCCACCCACTAGTTTTCATGCCCTTACCTATCTCAGTACCTCCATGCTATTGGATCTGGTTCTGTATCCTGTCCTCAGTCACCTCTTTGAACAGAAAAGAAAGGGGAGCAGCAGGAGGGATTTTCTGCCCCGCTGTGAGAACATGCACTCAAAACAACAATCACAGGAGCAACCTGTTCCTGTGTTTGCTGCTCTGCAGCATTTGTTCAAATGTAAATGCTTGTTCGTTGTTCAAATGTTCAAATGTAAAAGTTTTTTGCTCTTCTCTCCTGAAGCTCCAAACCACTGCATTTTTGTCCATGTTTAGGAAAGCAAACTGAAACTTTTCACCACTATTGTACCACTTCAGCTATTCTTTCTACATACAGCCTGTTATTCTACAAAGCCAGACGAAAGGTTCAGTAGCCAGAGGTGGGCCACCATATGGTCCTGAGAAATGGAAACCTTACCAGGCAGTACAACTGACTGTCTCCTCTGGACTCTCCCCTGCTCCTTCTTTTTTAAAACCTGTTCCACTGTGGGATCACTGTCTTCCAGTCAATAATCGCTGTAAGTGCTATGCTCTCATTACAACAAGCCCACTGCTATATTCCCTATCAAACTAAACCTTAACCCTACCTCAGAGGCAGTGGCAGAATGATCCGCTGGCTCCCACGGAGAAGAGAATCATTCAATATGCAATGAAAACCCTATTAGAAAGCTCTCTATTCAATATGTAAATTGTTAACAAAATAATAAACAACACATATATGCATTTGTTTGTTTGATACCAAGCATCTTATGCAGATGCTTCATGGGACTGTGTGTCTCAAATGCAGCTCTCGCCACAGTTAGATTTGCCTGCAGCCTCCTTCTGCTTTTCAAATCCCTTAAACCTGGAAGAAGCAGCATACACAGTTCCTTCCAAGGCAGGAAGGTAACAATGCTAAAAAAGCACATTTTTCAAACAGCCTTTTTCTTTGATTTGTGTTAATTTAGGTGCCAAGTCCTTAACTTCTCTTGTTTAGTATCAAGCACATATTTTGCTCAGCAGTTGCACCTGGCTTCCCAATGCTGATGCTTATGTAAGAATGGGCTTGAGCAATGAGAAACCTCTATTACCTGGTTTGCAAAGCTCATATCCAGTTGCTCTTCAGCACCATGTCTACTAACCACTGTTTACAAAACCAGTTACTCCAATAGCCTTTAGTTCTGGTTTTTATTTTTATTTTATTTTGTTATAAATAGCCAGACTCAATGGTATAAATAGAAACAACAACCAACCAATCAACCAAAGAAACAATAAAATCCTGACTGTGGGGTTTGGAGACTCTCACATCTGTTGTTAGGCAATCACATTATAAATTACAAGTTCTGCACCTGTTTTTCATGGCATTCAATTTTGGGTACAAATCCCTTCCTCACAGATAAGCTCACCAAAGTGCCTGAGCTCAGCAAGGGAGTCTGCAGCTCAAGGGTTTACAATTAAGCCTGTAGGTAAGGGAAATGTGAGCTCACAAAATGATCCCTCCCTGCTTCTCCTCATAAAACTGAAATCAAGGGTACAGCAATGACATCTAATTGCAGCATGCAGGGACCACAACATGGAAGAAATTATAGACAGTGCTGGTGCCAGCTTTCCAATTAACATTTGACAGATCTTGTAAAATTACCATTTATTTTAACAAGCATCTGTGTTACAAGAACAAATCCAAACCAAACAACCAAACAAAACCAATACCTCATTCCCCAGCTCCCCCCAGCATGAAAACCATTGCAAAATATAAAGAGCTTTTTCAGTTGCTGATGTTTACTATCCCGTTCAGGAAAAGACAAAAGTAAATAGAAATAAGATAATAAATAATAGGAAAGAAAAATGATTGGGAGGGAAAGAGGAAAGGATATTTTATTTTCAGCATAACAGTTCTAGGAAGCACAGCCTTGCAGTTAGTTACACCCACCTGAACCCAGTCTCTTCTTGTTCTATGAGCCTGCTGTTTCGTTCAGTGCCACGTAAGTCTTCCAAAGCGATGAATTAATAACAGCTGTGGTATAAGGAATCCTTTTGTATTTTCAGATGAACTTATTGCAACAACTTTCAGAGTGGGGCTACAGTGTTGTATTTGGAGCAGCTAAAGTTTATTGCTTGAATGAAAAATGCATAATATAGAAGATAAATAAATCGCTTATAAAGAGTAGCCTGTATTTAGAAGAGTCTTTCTTTTTTTCTTTTTTCTTCTTCTTTTTTTTTACACCCACATCTCAAAGCACACATAAAATCAAAGATTCAGACACAGTAGTAAGGCAAGTTTAAATGCTCTGTGAAGACAGACCTGTAGCTTGAATCCAACATGAGGACCCAGGCGGACTGAGTTTCTAGCTTTGCTAGCATCTCCAGGGTCCTCTGACTGTCATTGTGGAGCAGCTGCCTCCAAGTAATTCTTGGTATTTAGAATAATTACCTCCTCTCCTCTCCTTGGACTGCTAGAACTAGGCACCCCTTCATCCATGAGTTGCAAAATGGCTTACAGATTGGGATATATTCTAAATGTTGTCATTCCCTCCAATTTTCCAAGCCCAAACTTTTGCAAAAATGTTTTCTCTCTATAACAATGTAATAAGTAGAGAGAGCTCTGTATGCTCACTTCTTCTTATAAATGTAACTCATTTATTAGGTAAGGTCTTCTGTTTAGTTTTCTGTCTTGAATATGCAATTGCATGCAGTTTCCTTGATTACCTAGTAGAAAAAGTGCAGACATTAACTTGATATTGTTGGCAGTGAGCCCTCTGCTCAGGTGATAAGGCATGAAGAGCAATATCCCTTCGTATTCTCTTACTGTTCTAGGCCGTGCTGAAGTGGAACATCAAAGCAAAGAGAAAGATTCCTTCCCCTCCGTTGCAATCCTAATTCCAGTCTCTATTTAGGTGCTGAATTCAGGTTAGTAAAAGAGATGGATGAAGGCATTGAGCTCCCATGCTGACTCCATGAAAGCTTTTCTTTGAAATTCTCCATTATCTGAACAGCTCTGTTAACCAAACCTATTATCTTTCTCCCTTGGTTTTCAAGTCGAGAAAGGAAAAGCAACTTCTTTAATGGCCCACAGATTGATGATTAACATTTTACATGTCCCTGCTGGTAAGTAAAAGAACTGCTTTGTGGACAGCGAAAATGCTGGAGAGAAGGAAGCGGGAGTCAACTTATGTTACTAAGTTGTACTGCTTCATTAATCACAATCTTTTTTATTGCATTGCTCAAAGCCAAATCCATTCAACTTCTCGGGAATGGATTAGATCAAAACCAAGTGCTCTTAATGCACCTTTGACATCTGGCCTAGCAGCTGGCTATCTGCTAATATTGCTCTTAAGAAGTGTCAGGAGCCACATTTACTGTGACCATTCTTGCCCTTCTGATTTAAGCTACTGTAGAGGGCAATGAATTACCTTAAAGGAGCTCCTCTGGAAAGCCCTAAGTTTTATGCTGGACCCCTGCCAGCCTCCCTACTTCATGAGTATGAACAATCAGACAATTGAACTGATTTGACTTTGCCACTCCTGGTGTTTCATTGCCTTTAACCTTCGGATGTAATGATGGTAATGCCATGCTAAGTGCCTCTCCTACCAGGGGGAATAGGGTTTGTCGGCTCAAGTAGGGCACCCATTCTTGTTAGCTGAAAACTGTGCTGATTTGCAGTGAGAGGGGAAATAGATTGAGCATGATTAACACCACTTTGAATGCAGCTTATTTTCTTCTAAGGCCTTTGAAGGTAGGAAGTGCCTAGATGTGTTTATTTGTTTTAATTGTAAGTTCATTACCAGGAAAACTTGGCTGTAGCTTTTTACTGCTTTTCTTTTTTTTTCTTCTTTTTTCCCCCCTCAGTGAGATTTGTTAATATCTACTGAAGACTCAACAGTATCAGCCTGAGGAGTTTGTACTCCCCTGCCTGCAGACAGAGCAATGATGAGTTGGTTTGATTTTGGGCTGCATTAAACATGGAGGCTATTGTTCCTTTCTGATGAAGGTGCTGTGAGAGGAGTTTTCTTTTCCTGGCCCTGTAAGTTTAAGAAGTAAGGTCTGGTCAGTGAAGCATGCTAGTTCACATCTGTCAGAACAAACTATGGAGTACTCTGCTTTCCATATGGCATGCTGCCATTTTTCTTTCCTAGTTATTTTCCTATGGCATATCATGTTGTTATCCGCTTCTGACTCTCTTGACAAGAACCTGTGCGAGAAAATGATACAAGACAGAAGAGCAGTTTGAGGCTTTATGATAACTTGGCCCTTCTCAGACAGAAGGCTTTTGGCAGAGGCGTCAACTTCCATCACAGATGCTATGGTCAGAAAGGGTTGTTTTACTCATTTGTTCTGACCCACAGAAAACAGAGACTCCAGCTATGTCCAGGTCACTAAGCGTGAACGTGTGTGCTCCCTGGAGCCTCTACAAGAAGTCTATATGCACAGGGAGCTTTTAAAGAATCTTGGAATTGCAATGGTTGGAAAGGACCTCAGGTGATCACGGAGTTAAAATGCCCGCTAAAGCAGGTTCCCTGCAGCAGGTGGAATGGATAGGCGTCTGTCAGGTCTTGAATACCTGCAGAGAAGGAGGCTCCATAACCTCTTTGGGCAGTGTGTTTCAGTGCTCTGTTGCCCTCATAGTAAAGAAGTTCTTCCTTATGTTCAAATGGAAGTTTCTGTGTTCCACTTTGTCCCCGTTGCCCTTTGTCCTTTTGCTGGACACTGATAAAAATAACCTTTACACACTTATAAGCTTTGATAAGATCCCCTCTCAGTCTTCTTCAGGCTTGTCATATTGCAGCTTGGAAGCTCTTACTAATACTTACTAGAAAATTTCAGCATGAAAGGGATCAAAGGGTCTTTGGTTAATGCATCAGCCTGCAAACTATATGGTGTAGAGACCAGTATGCATCCACTGCCACCATTCCCATTGTCAGTAACACCCCCAAAAGGAGCCAAGAGGATGCTGGGAACCATTGTGACCTTAAATGGCTGCAGCTGTCTTCATCAGAAAGCAAGGACCATGGGTGTAATTAAATTGTTTCATAGAAGAATGAATAGCCTGATGGAAAAAAAGTGATCTCAAAAACACAGACCATCTTTGCTCACTTGAGAAGGGGGGTGATAGTGGGGAACATTTGTAGTGGCTGTCTTAACAGGGAGAGGGAGAGAGATGATGCTCCCCCCACGAGTTCATTGCAGGTCCAGAAGCTGAGCAACTCAAGCACAGTGATGTGCTCTTCTTAGAAGTCCTACTTTACAAAGGGATGTACTATGGTACAGCTGTAGTGTGTCAACTGGCAGCTGCTGGCTTTTGTTGAGAATGAGAAAGAAATTTGCATAGAAAATGTTCATCTCTGCCATCTCACTTTTCCAGAAGTACACAAACAAAACCTTCCCAAAGTCTAATGCTTCTTATCAAACAATAATGCACATTCTAAGACTTCTTACAATGCTAGAATTAGTCCAAGTCTTCAAATACTCAATTCCTCCTGCTTGGCATTTACTTAGATGCATCTCAGTCACTCAGAGGAGGAGACTCAGGGCAGCTGGAGTTGGGGCAGGAATATGAGGACACAGTAGTGGATGTGGATGTCACCTGCTCTGGTTGGAGTTAAATGGGAAGAATTCCTTGTTTTGAGGAGGTCCAAATTCAAACTGAAACTAACATGTGGAAGAACTTACGGTAACGGTGATGGAGTACAGGAACATGTTGCCCAGAGAGGTTGTGGATTCTCCTTCTATGGAGCTATTCAAGACCTGTCTGGATGCTCGCTTGTGAGATCTGTTGTAGGGAACTCGTTTTAGCTGGGGGTAGGCTTGATGATCTCCTAAGGTCCCTTCCAGCCCCTGTGATTATCTGATTCTGTAGGCCAGCCTTCACAGCAATGGGAAACTGAGAGACTTCTCTAGAGTATTTGAACTGCTTTTACACCTGAACTAGGGTGTAGACTTCATCTTCTATTCAACTTTAGGAATGCTGCAGCAGTGGCATCGATGAGCCAGGGTTAGACCTGACTGTCACATGGCGCACATGTGTTTTCTTATTTTGGAGAGCAAGGTGTTAATTCTG
Source organism: Bambusicola thoracicus (assembly GCA_002909625.1). NCBI lineage: Eukaryota > Metazoa > Chordata > Aves > Galliformes > Phasianidae > Bambusicola > Bambusicola thoracicus. The sequence goes on from PPHD01001919.1 coordinate 7,986, forward strand.
AAACTTTCCCAGGTGTTTTCCTGCAGATTCATCTATAATTCCTTGCTGCTGTGGCTTCAGCACATGCAATACGGAGGTATTCGGCTGGATGAGATGGCGAGACTGTTCCTTTCTAACACTTCCTTCAGCTACGGGTGAGTGGTTTTCAGGATTGCTGGTAGAAGTAGGTATTGTATAATTACTTAATGGCATCATCTTAATTTCAGGAGGAAAAATTTAACCTAGCTATAATGAATACTATTTCAAAGCCTTTTGTTTTCAGCCAGATTCTGTGCCTAAAAGCACTGCTGTGAGGCTAGACAACCAGCAACAACACAGACCTAGAAAGTGAATACATTATATTGAACCTTCTGGGAGCAAGACTGAGCCCAATTTTGTTCAACATCTTCATAAATGATCTGGATGATGGGATTGAAAGTACTCATACTAAGTCTGCAAATGACACTAATCTGGGTGGTGAGATGGACCTGTCATGGGCGTACCATCTTACAGACAGACATGGACAGGCTAGAAAAGTAGGCAAGAAAGAACTGCATGAAGCGTAACAAGGACAAGTCCTGCACCTGGACAGCATCATCAACAGCTCAGTGTAGGCTAGAATCTTTGTGTCTGGGGGACTGCTCTGCAGAGTGGGACCTCATGTCCTGGCAGACAAGAAGCTGAACTTGAGTTAGCAGCGCTGCATGCAAATCAGATCCTGGGCTGCATCTGCAGGGGCAGTATTAGCAGAGATAGAGATGTGATCATTCCACTCTGTGCTTGTCAGTCTGTACCTGGATTACTGCATCTGGTTTCGATTCACACAATTAATTTTTTTTTTTTTTTTTTTTTTAAGACAGACTGGAGAGGGTCCAAAGAAGGTGTCATGAAGATGAACAGAAGAGTGGAGATCCTGCTCTGTGAAGAAAGACTGAAGGAGTTAGGTGTTTTCTATAGAAGCATTGGGAACACCTCATTACACCATTTTAATACTTAAGGAGTGACTACAAAGAGTACAGAGATGATGCTCACAAGGAGCCACATGGAGAAGAGAAGGAACAAGCTACACAGGAATAAGTTTCGTCTGGATATAAGAAAAGGTATTTACAGTAAGAATAAACATTTATGGGAAAATTCTCAGGGATGTGGTAGAAACACCTTCACTGGAAGTTTTCAAGATGCAATTTTATTGCTAGATAATCTCATCTAGACTCCCTTTTCCTATAAAATACTGGACTTGATCATCTCTCAGGGTCCCTTCCAACATGTTTTGTTCTGTGATTCTGTGATTCTGTCACCTGTGGGCTGGAAACCACGTTTAAACTAGAGTTCTCAATAACTAAGAACACTGACAAAGGACGAGCATATGTGATGATGAAAGATAATGAGAAAAAGTTTCCCACCTGCTCTGAATGTTTCCTTGGCATTGTACCAATCTGCAAGCTGTTTGGCCAAAGGCAGACAAGAATCAAAATTCAGCAAGCAACCTTTGTAAGACAAAAGGTTTTATCAGTACACTGATTGGGTTTGTGCAGCCAGTGTCTGGAATCTATATTTCAGTAGGGGATTTTTTTAACTTAAACTGAATTTATATACAAAACTGAATTTATATACAAAACAGTGAGTGTTTTGTAGCAGCTATAAATACTGCTGGTCTATCATTATTTTACTTTACATTTGCAAATATGTAGTTTATGTATATATTTACTTAACTAAGTTTCATGCTTGTACAGTGATTTTCTGCCTCCAGTTCCATCACTGTCAAGTAATGTTGCTGGTTTCATTGGAGTAACTATGGGTTAAAACTATAAAAAGAGCACTTTCGATTTTCAAAGGTGTAAGTCTTTCCTTGTTTCATGTGCCCCTACTTTCTTACAAATACTGACCAAGGGAATCCTTTTGGCCATCAAGTAAATAATTGTTGATTTAAAAACTCCATATAAAAATAACATAATGGCTGCACTCGAAAAGTAATTTGATAAGAATTTTCTCTACTTAACACTGGAAAAGCATAATTTCTATAAATTCTAAGAATGAAACAGATCAGTCAGATGTGAAGCACTCCTGCCCGCATCGCTCTGCAAGAGACCGGATGAAATATTTTTACAATAAATTGATCTTTCCAATAGAGGGCAGTGTGTCAGTGACTCCCTACGTTGCCGCACTGCCGAGAGAAGGAAAAGGAATGAACATTACAGAAGCTTAGAGGTCCAAGTTCAACACAGCACTTTCAAGAAATTATCTTGGGAAATAGCCTAAATAGATTCTGAAAAAAGCTTTTAATGCCTCAGACTCTTTTAATGGAGACCAACTGTTAGTTCAAGCGGCACTAAATTGAGGTCTGTAAATAAAAAAAAAAAAAAGCACAAAATTTAGGGTTATTTTCTGTGCTGTTGTTGCAAGCACTCACATTCTTGGTCATATTTAATAAATCACACTGAGTTGCGTACAGACATTAAATGACTGAAGATGTTTACATGGAGCTTCTTTATCTGCCTTCTGTGCTTTTTGTTCTGATTCCTAACCTTTCCATGGAGTATCATACAATGATACATTAAAAAAAAAATAACAATAATGAAAAAAAAAAAAACAATCAACTGTGCATGTATGCATAAATTACCTTTTGCAGCAATATTCCTCTCAGGAAATTTTTCAAAAAGAACATCAGATCTAATACTATTTATTTTTATCTTTTTGTGTTCATTAGCATCAGATGCAACTGACCTTAAACAGCTGTTGCTGGATAGCATCTCTTTCTAGGGGCTGAAGGTTCAGCGCTTTTGAAATCACGAAACTTACTGAGTGTACTCACTGAATATTTTCAAACATAAACAAGAATGACAAATTTGAGTTTTCCTTTCCATGAAAAGATTTTGAAATCCATTGGTTTGGTTCGGGGATGTTTAGAGGGCACCTATTGTAAAAGGCATGGCACTTTACATCTCATTGCAGGTGTAAATGGGGTCAGTTCAAGGAACTGGATATAAATCTGTGTGCAGAATAGAAGGTTACAGTGGTAACACTGAATCCTGATTTACAAACAGCCACACTTTATCAGGGAAGTTTTTTTTTTAGTGATATGATAGGATTACACAATTTTCAGGATGGAAGTGTCATTGCAATTCAGACTAACTTGCATAGAAGAAGTCACTCTGAGACACTGGAACAATAACTCACCTCAGAGAGAGGCAGAATGGGTTTCATTAGTAATCCAGATGGCAGCAAGAGAGTGATGCAGACCTTGCCAAGACAATCTGGGCTTATTTGATAACATCTGGAAACCTTACAGTAAAGATGAAGACAGTGCTTACACCTTTAAATTGCCAAGAAATAGATAAATAGATATACAGATGCTAAATCATCTCCTTGCCTAAAATGACAAGAATAATAAATAATCAGAACAAACCTCTCTAAAAAATATTTTTTAAGCTTGGTGTCGTGCTCATTTTCCAGCAGGTCTCTCAATTATCTGTACAATATTGTTATCATTTAGTTCATGGAGAGGAATATATTAATTTCTTAAAGTAGCATTTTTTTTTTTTCTGCAGAGCTTTTTAACAGTAAAATATTCTGCACTACCTGAAGTTGCTTGGATTGCTGTATTCAGACGGTTACTTAAGCACATGCCTAGACCTCATTGGAAGAGGTATTGATTTCTTTGGGTAGGGAATGAGCTTAACGGGTACACACAAACTAATGCCTCAGACTCCACCGGGACTTCTCAAAAACATGACCTTCAACCTCTCCTTTGTTATAAGGCAGGGAGGGTACAGAAGAAAATGGATAATGGTAAAAAACCTTTCTGAGGGACAGAAATAGCAGAGTGCCCCTGGAATATACTTCTCTGTTTGAGTTACCTTGCAGTATACACGCAGCAGGCAAACACAAAGACCAGGAAACAAAAGGGAGAAGTCCTGTATTACTGTGCACCTCTGCTGGGAGTGTCTCCAGAAACATTTAAATTTTTATTGTAGTGAAAAAATGTGCAATATGATTAGGGCAACTTGGCCATTTAATGACAATGAAGATAAGATGTCTCATAACATCATCATGTCCACAGTAATCCTCTTTCCTGACATTTTATGTTAGTAGTGCTACTGAATATACTGCAGTGCCTCAGCAGAAATGTGGGGGCCCATTTACAGGCCCAGTCAATGAGAAATCTGACTTCTAAGATGATGGGACATTTTATTGGTAAGAAACTAATGCCAAAAGATGTCTGCTAATACTTTAAAGCCAAAAACTTCACAGTGTTTGATCTTCAACAATCACAAGGACACAGAAAATACCCTAAACCTGTCCTTTGTTAGTAACAAAGTCATTTAGAGAAGTGCTGCAAAGACAATCAACTGCTGCTGAGATTTTCATGGCTCCTTCATTGCAACTGAATGCATTTTTTATTTTTATTTCCAAATTGTAACAAAAACAGGGGGAGAGAGGACACAGTTTTTAAAGCCCTCTGATAAAGGATTTTATTAATCTGAAGAAATTCCAGACAAGCTCAGCATTTGCTCAGAATTGCTATTGGTTAATTAGTTGAAATGGAAGCAATGTACACATCAGCTTTATTAGGGCTGGGCTGAATCTGCTGATCATGGAAGTAATCTCTTAAGCTCAGTACTGCATTTATTTTGTGGGGATTTTCAAGGGAAATCACAACAATTATTTCTAAATCACAGATGGTGCCTGATCTGTTTACTCTTATTCATGCAGAGTTCCAGGCTTTTGTATGAAGCATGTCTGCTACACACTCTCTATGGATGCCTAAATGCCAGCTTGTGTTTCCATTGGAGTTGCCCTAGCTTGTCCAAAGAGTCCATGCATGAGAGACCTGAGACCTTGAGGAGCAGCAGGCAGACATCAAGCAGGGTACCCCTGTGCAGTGTGTACAGGACTAACAAACCTCTCTGGCCTGCTGCATTGAGCCCTTACAGGCAGAACACCACGTGAAAGATTTGCTCCGATCTTTGGAGAACCATAGCTACACATAGAGTCTTAATGTATGTCTGTAGGAGGAGACAGTTTTTATTAGTCTGATCAGTGTAAGTGAGATAAAACCTTCCAAATTCAGAGTCCCTTCATCTAACTGAACATTGTAAGTCTTCTGTAAGTCCGGTTTTTCTCATATACACAGACCATTGAAGGTACAATGAAACTACTGCATATATTGGAAGGTAAGCAAACATTTTCCAGGAACAGAAGCATGGCCCATGGCACTAAAATTACCTCATCCTTTCACAACAAACAGGCACTTCACATCAGGAACAGTACAGATTTGTCTCTATCCTACCAAATGAATATTCAGTCCAGTTTTCAAAAGATTCCTATTAGAGATAGGGGTGGGAGGTAGAGGTGTAGAGTGGAAGCGTATGAAAAAGGGGAAGAGACAGAGGAATTGCTGAGTAAGACTTTGATTCACCCAGTCTAAATGCTGGACTATTTTGGGGATGTTTATTACATTTCATGAGACCATTCCTGTTATGAAGATGCTGCTCAAAGTGCACGGGAAGTGATCATCAGATGCATCCATCTTATAGTGTGATGTGGAAGGCTACATTTGCATGCACATGTAATTAATTAAGTGAATATCTGTAAGTGTATAATCCTTCTGGGACTGACAATTGTTATCTGACGTTGTATTGTGTAAAGCATTTCACCAAAGCGTTCCTTGAAAACTTACATTAATCTGTATCATAATCTATCTTTGAGGGACCGTCATGTGCACAATGTTCAAGACAGTTTATACATGCACAAATAAAGCTGCTGTGAGCCTGGACAGTGGAGCTACACTGACATCGACCTGACATTATGGAATAGGAGGCCACGCCTTGTAACTCTGTTTTAAAATACGTTCTTTATGTCAATTCTCAGTGTTGGTGACTGTGCTGTTTGCCAGTCAGTGCCTATGATAGTTTATTTGCCGTTCAGGAGAAGAAGGTATTTTATTACCTCTCTTCTTCCTAGACAGGCAAGAAAGGTATTCTAGTCTTAAAATAACAAAAAGAAAGGAAATACAAACTGCACAAAATCTGTTTGTATTGTTTCAGAACATATTGTTTCTGATTTTCTAACTTGAAAATATACAGCTGAATATGAAATAATGATACTGTAGCAATGCTTATTCAAATACCAGCAGCATACTTATCATAGAGTTCTGTATTTGGAACACTTGAATACAACAATCTATTTCATGCAAGTAGTAAACTGCTCATCTTCATGAAGTCTGAAACATAGATGCTCATGCATGTACTTATTATTGCATTTATCTGCATGTCATGCATGCACTTATTATTACATTTATATCAGATGCATGCAAAATCTCTGGATAAGTCTTAAATCTCTAGAACTTGAAAGTATAATTATGCTAAGATGCACTTATAGCATTTCAGCACCTAAACTTGCATGCTTGTGCTGTGATTTGAGAACATTTAAACACATAGCTGGCTTTAACTTTATGCTTAGCAACTTGCAAAATGAGGCCTCAGATATTCTTTCTGAATTTTCTCCTGCTTTGAATTTGGGCTCCTAAAAATGAGATGATTGTGTATTCAAAAGGTACTCTCTTCAGCTGCAACAACTAGCACTCTGTTTAATCTTTCATTATTAATTACTATTAGAAATACACAAATTAAAAAAAAAATAACCAATCTATTTGTCATTTCTTCTAAATTCAGTACCTTTTTCTTAATAGGATATCTGCTGTTGTATTATTGTGCAGCACGCCTTCATGCAAATGTCTCTAGCTCTAAGTCTTTTGGTCCTCTACTAGCTGAGGCTTTCCTTAAAATAATAGAGAAATAAACGAAGAAATCTAACAATTTACATATTCAAAAGTTGCAGCTGTAATTTAAATTGCAAAACTGAGCCCCTTTTGGTGCACTGGTTGAGAAACATGCAACACTTAATCTAATAGGCTAAGAGAAATCATGGAAGTGAATATAGACTCCTAACGCTTAGGCTTTTATTTTTACTCTTCTCCTTTGAAAATGCATCCACAGTACTTTTTCCTGACAGATCCAGCTGATTTAAAGGGAGTTGGGGAAAAAAATAACA